>PVJN01023144.1:0-32592 GCA_004026805.1 Lasiurus borealis
CCCTCCCTCCCAGGCATACCCCAACCCCCCCAGTGTCTGTGTTCATTGATTATGCTTATATGCATGCATACAAGTCCCTTGATTGATCTCCCATCTACCCCACCTAACTTTAATCTTCCTGCTATAATTTCAGTCTGTTTGAGGCTTTACTGCCTCTGTATCTATCCTTTTGTACATCAGTTTATAATGTTCTTTATTGTCCACCAATGAGTGAGAGCCTGTACCCTTTTCAATCTGGGACTCCTCAGGGGATATCCTGAGGCAGTTGGACATCCCTCTCACAATCCAGGACTGCTGGCTCCTAACTGTTCATCTGCTTGCCTACCTGATTGCCTCTAACTGCCCCCCTGCCATCCAGCCTAATGACCACTAACTGCACCCCCCTCCAGCCTGTTTGCCCCAAACTGCTCCCCCTGCTGGCCTAGTTGCCCCTTAGTGGCCCCTCTGCTGACCTATTTCTCTCTAACTCCCTCTCCCCTCCAACCTGGTTTCCCCCAACTGCTCCCCCCACTGGCCTGGTTGTCCATCACTGTCCTCTGCTGGACTGGTCACTTTTCACTGTCCCTCTTGCTGACCTGGTTGACCCTCCCTGCTCCCTCTGCCAGCCTGGTCACTCTACATAGCCTGCTGTTCAGTCATTTGGTCATTCATTGCTAACCCCCCTACTAGCCTTGTCACCCCACGTAGCCTGCTGTTTGGTTGTTACTGTGAGGGTGTTGTGACCAATTTTCATGCTACCCTTTTATTAGTATAGATGCCTTTTATAACTGCATTAGAATGTATGTCACATGTACAACAGGACTTCTTTTATTCTGATTTCACTAAGTGAGAAATGGGGAAATTGGAATATAGATTTGATTTCCAAAGCACTTTAAAAAGTAAGTGTTGACATAACAGTCATGGTCTTGAAACACTATAAAGTACCAAATAAATTGCACAGCTTAGATTTTTCTACTAAAAGTTCCATTGATATGAGCAATTTTCCATTAAGTACACATCAGTTATATTTAGGGAAATGAAGAAATTTCCCTGTCAGCCCCTAGCTTGTAATTGTTTGTTAGTTTACTGAAAATTATTATGTAAATTTTAAATCAGAAAATTTTATTGATGAAAATAGTAAGTTTAACAGGATCAAATTTCAATTCTAGTTGAGCATTCTAACCACTGAAAATGGGTGGTTAGACTCCAGAGTGTCTGCTAATCTAGAAATGTACATCTTGGAAAAGAAATGATTCATTATTTCACTCAGAAAATGTGGATACATTTTTACCATCACTAAGGCATTTCATTCTCATTTCTTTCTATACATTTCTTAATAAATAATGTATTTTAAATAAACTTCTAAATTATGGCAAGAATAAAAAATTATATGTATCTCTTAAATACTAACCATAAGTGTCACTATTTTTATTATTAATTCACTTCATTTAATTAAGTCCTCACAACAACTCAGTGATACAGATTTTATCTAGTTTTCAGATAGGAAACAGAAAGTCAGAAATATCTCACTCAAAGTCCCAAACTTAATCAGAGAAACCAGGAGATGAGGCCAAAACCTATAAACATTTTACTGTGAATTGCTGATATATTCAGATATATTTAACAATTTGTGTATTTTCCTCCTCTAATACTTTTTACCCATGATTGATGGATTAGTTTTGTTTCAAATTAATTCCCCCAAAATTTCTGCATTTAAATTTCACATGTAGCCTAGGAAGAGGCCATTATATATATATATATATCCCTGTCTTAAGATTATATATTGTTAGGTTATTGATTAGTCTCACTTTTCCCTATGCAGTAAACAAGATACCCTAAACAAAGATATGCTATCCACACCTGTTTTTTTTTTTTTGCATGAAAAATAGTAATAGACTTGTAGTGGTTGAGTAGCCTGAGATGACAGCCATGCTGTCCAGGGAAGAGTCTCTGCTTTTGCACAGGCCAGCAGAGATTGTGAATAAAGCTCCCAGGCAATCCTGTGATTTGGGAAATAAATTATCCTGAACAAAATGATGGACTTTGAAATTCGCTCTTATCTGATAACTACAAGGTCCTCTCAGGACCTTGGGACCTGACTAAGCCTATGAATATAGTCTAGGGTTTGTCCATCCAGCATCACTCTCATCTTTCTCCTTCCACCTGACTGCCACCACTGCCTTCAGATGCCATTCCTTTAGGATCTTCCCCTAAACAAACTCCATGCCAAATTTATGTAGGGCTTTGCTCTCACTAGACAAGCATTAATTTCTTCGAAAGAATGATATTACAAAGATTTCAACTGCTAAGTCTCTTAGGAAACTAATTAAAAGTGGTGGTTTTTAAATGATTTTCAAAGCCTCCGTGATGAAGTCATCATAGTGGAATTTCAGACATGACTGAATGGAAAGTGTTCATGATTTCTGGGATAGGGACACTGTGCACAGCTTCCTCTACTTCTCTATGATGACCTGGGAACAGTGACCCCTGCAGCGTACTCATGGAATCAGCCATTGCCCATGGTGCATATGCAATTGCATATAATACTTTTGATAGATCTAGTCACAGATCTCTAACTATTAACAATCCTGGTGCTGGGCTAGGGGACCTCAGGCTGCTTCCCCACCCAGCACAAGGCTAGGGGACCTCAGGCCACACTCCCTTCCCCACCACTGGGCCAGGGGATTTGAGGCTGCATTTCCCTGCCTGGCTGAGCTTGACAGGGAGCCCCAGACTGTGCCCTCCACCCAGTGAGGCTTGATGGGGAACCTCAAGGTGCATCCCCTGTGCTGGGTCAGGAGAACTCAGGCTGCACCCCCACCCAGCACCCACACCCAGTTTGGCTTGACGGGGGACCCATGGCTGTGTCCTCCATCTGGGAGGGCTTGATGGAGGACCCCAAGGCATGCCCCCCATTCCGGTCTTACCTGAGCTACTGCCTCTGTCTGGCAGGACTTGATAAGGGTGGGACTGGCTGGGTCTGGATCTAACCCTATAGGGGCAGGGGCTGGCCAGGTTTGGGTCTCATGTGATTTTGAGGTGCATGTGGGTGGGCGGGACTTGACTGTGGGTCCTGTGGTGAGCCCTAGACTCTGACAAAAGGAAGGTTTTCATGTAGATTTTACTAATTTTCTTTAATCTCTGACACTTCTATTATAGAGAAAGTACAAATAGCAATATTAAATTATTTTATCTAATTAATCCCCCTTTAATGTGCACGAGTTTTGTGCACTGGTTCACTAGTCCCATCTATAAAATGAGTTAAAGCTATAGTGCTATTACTGTAGAACGTTTGCCTGTGGTCCATATACTAGTAAGCCCCATGTTACCATTTGTTCTGCCCCTTTCAAGGCAATCATAAATGGAATAAGAAATTCAATAAATCTAGGAACTCTTTTTCATAGAAACATAAATTGATATTAAGTGAATTATATTAAGCAAATTATGTTATAAATATCCAAATGGCTCTTGGCAGAAAAAAAAAAAGATTTCTGCACCTGCTGTAATGTGACATCCTCAAGAGTGTGCCTAGAATATAGTAGTCATCAATACTGTTTGTGAATACTAAACTGAACCTGCAATTTAGGTCCACTGTGGAAATGTCCTAATACCACTTCATTTAAAAGTTTCTATTGTCATGCTAAAAAATCGGTGTCCCTGCAGCATTAAAATTTGAATTAAATAGTTTTTAGTGTTCTTGTTTTTCACTTTCACTCTTAAACAGATATACATTGACTTAAAATATTCATATAAATTACTTTGCTGCTATAACAAAATGTGAACAATTTAGTGGATAAAAGCAGCACAAACTTATTTTATTATCTTTCTGGAGATCAAAAGTTTAAAATTAGTTTTTCTGAGGGAAACTCAAGGTGCCAACAGAATCATTCACCCTATGGAAAACGTAGGAGAGAACTTACCTTCTTTCTACGTTATCCAGCAGCATTCCTTGTATTCCTCATGCCCTGGCCCTTCCTCCATCTTCAAAGCCAGACCTGTACCTCCAAATCTCTACTTTCCTTATCACATGGACTTGACCTTTAGCTCTGATATTACCTTGTTGCATCTCCTTATAGGAACCTTTATGATTACAAAGTTGGGCTTTACTAAATAACCCAGGATAATGTCCCTATCCCAAGATCCCATATTTATAACTTTTTTCCCCCAGTTTCCAAAGATTAGGAAATGGATGTGTGTGTGTATGTGTGTGTGTGTGTGTGTGTGTGTGTGTGTGAGAGAGAGAGAGAGAGAGAGAGAGAGAGAGAGAGCACAACTGTGTGCATACACATTAGAAAGAGACATATTTAGCCTAAAAATATTATTAGAAAATATGATGACTTAATATAAGACATCTATCTGTTTTTTTTTACTCTAACCCATACCCCTGACACTATCCCTAATCCTACCCCTAGCCCTAAACCTAGCCCTATCCCTAGATCTAGACCTAACCCTAACTGTAACCCTAACCATAACCCTAAACAAACCCGAGCCCTAGCCCTAAACCTAACCCTAACCTTAGCCCTAACCCTATCCTTAGCCCTCATCCTAGCCCTAACTTGAGCCTTAGCCCTAACCCTAACCATAACCCTAACCATAACCCTAACCATAACCCTAACCCTAGCCCGAACCATAGCCCGAACCCTAGCCCTGGCCTAATCCTAACCATAGCCCTAACACTGACCCTAACCCTAACCCTAACCCTAAACATAACTCTAACTTGAGCCCTAGCCCTAACCCTAACCCTAACACTAGCCCTAACCCTAAACCTAGGCCTAACCCTAATGCTAGCCATAAGTCAAACCCTAACCCTAACACTAACACTAACACTAACATTAGCCACAAACCTAGACCTATCCCTAATCCTAGCCCTAGCCCTAACCCTAGCTGTAGTCCTAATCCAAACCCTAACCCTAGCCCTAACCCTAACCCTCACACTAAAAGATATTTATAGCCATACTTTCCTGGTTTAATTTCAGTGAAGTCTACCTCCCATTGTGCTCCAGGTTTGGTTCCTCTGAGCCGGGTTCCTTTTTCACTTGGCCTGGTTCTCGCGTTTGTGAGTTGACAGGTCTTGCAGGTGGATACAACCTGCTCTATTTTGATGTCCTGTTGGTGGATCTTAATTCTGCCATGTCAGGTTAATTCTTTTAATTTGCGTGCCCCCAGGTGAGTGGACCAGTGTATGCATTCTAACACTGTAACCCCAAGTCAGTCCAGTAATATGAGCTCCTTGTTTGATGTGTACCACCATCCTTTAATTTCCTGGATGTGGGGAAGCCTCCTGATCCACTGCAGCTCTTCCTGAGAATACCCAGGCTGATCTGGCAAGACTGGGTCCCCGGGGTCTGGTAGTTGTAAGGCCACGGTAGGGACCAAAGTGAAGGCCGCTGCTTTGGTTGCCTTACCAGCCTTTTGGTTACTTCTTGCCACTGGGTCATCTGTCTTTTGGTGCCCTTGGCAGTGGATAATGGCTAGCTTAGCAGGGAGCCACAAAGCCTCAAGCAGGTCAGAAATTTCCTATTTATTCTTTATTGTCCATCCCTTTGCTGTCAATAGCTCTCTTTCCTGTTAGATCGCCCTGTGAACATGAGCTGTAGCAAATGTATGACGGCTATCTGTGTAGAGGTTAAGCCGTTTCCCAGCCCCCAGTGTCAGTGCCTTGGTGAGTGCAATGAGTTCTGCTTGCTGAGCTGATGTCCCAGGGGCAGAGCCTCCGCCCATACAGTGTCCATGTTGGTGACCACTGCTGCACCCTCATATCTGCACCCGTCTCGCATGAAGCTGATCCCATCCGTGAGCCAGGTGGCCTCTGCATCAGGGAGGGGCCGGTCAGTTAAGTCTTTCCGGAGTCCATGCACCTTCTCCAGGATCCCCGCGCAGTCATGTAGTTGAGCATCTAGGTCAGGGTCAGGCAGCAGGATAGCGGGGTTGAGGGCCGCACTTGGATGGAACCATACTCTAGGAGGGTTGAGCAGCAAGCTTTGATAGTGAGTCATACTTGCATTGCTCATCCATCTATCAGGAGGCTGTTTTAGGACCCCCTCAATGGCATTTGGGGTTGTAATCCAGATATCCTGTCCTAGGGTCAGTTTGTCATAATCCAGAGGCAGCAATAGCCAGCAGACCCTAGGAACTCCCTTACTTCTCTTCAGGGGTTGGGGGCAGGGATCTTCAGGAAAGTTTCTTTACTAGCATCTGATAACCGCCGCTGTCCACCCTCCAGGATGTATCCCAGGTAACTCACCTTCTCTTAGCATATTTGAGCTTTCTTTGAGGAGGCCCAATACCCTAAGGTCCCCAGGGTGGCCAACAGGTCTCTAGTCCCCTGTTCGCAGTCTTTGGTGGTATCGGCAGCAATCAAGATGTCATCTATGTACTGAAGGAGGGTGAGAGTGAAGTGCTCTCTCCTGTACTCACCGAGGTCTTTGTGCAGTGCCTCGTGGAAGATAGTAGACGAATTCTTGAAACCTTGGGGCAGTCGTGTCCAGGTCAGTTGTCCACTGTTTCCCTCCTCCAGGTCGTGCCATTCAAAGGCAAACAGGGGTTGGCTTTGAGAGGCTAGCTGCAGGCGGAAGAAGGCATCCTTCAAGTCTAGTACAGTACACCAGACTCTAGAGGGTGTCAAGGAACTTAGGAGAGTGTATGGGTTAGGAACAGTTGGATGTATATCCATGACTCTTTTATTTATTTCCCGGAGGTCCTGTACTGGCCGGTAGTCATTTGTGTGTGGTTTCTTGACAGGCAGAAGGGGGTTGTTCCAGGCAGGCTGGCATAGGATCAGCACCCCCAAGTTTCGCAGTCTCCGGATGTGAGGCTGGATTCCCTCCCGGACCTCCTGGGACATAGGATACTGCTTGACTCTTATTGGGCCTTCTCTAGGCTTTAGCTCCATGAGGATTGGGGCCCTGTGAGCAGCCAGTCAATTCCCCCCATTTCTGCCCAAGCAGTGGGGAATTCCTGTAGCCATCTGTCCACAGTACTTTATACGGGGAGCGCCCCTGGTGCAGACGATATTCATCCTCCAGTCTCAGAGTCAGAACCTGCATGGTGTGGCCTTTACTATTGGTGACCTGGGGCCCCCCTTGTCTGAAAGTTATTTGGGCTCCAATCTTGGTTAGCAAGTCCCATCTTGATAGGGGATAGGGACATTTTGGTATTACCATAAATGAATGGGATACCTGGCCTGTTCCTAGATCTACTGTTCTTCGGGTAGTCCATGAATACTGGCCCATGCCAGTCGCCCCTTCCACCCAAGATTTCTTGTTGGCTAGTTCCCCCTGCGATGTGTGGAGGACTGAATGTTGTGCTCCGGTGTCAACAAGGAAGTCAACAGGGGTCCCCTCCACTCTAAGAGTTATCCTGGGCTTGGGTAGGGGGTCCGAACTCTGACACCCTAATAGCTCAGTTCTCCCAGCTCTAAGACACACTCGGTCAGTCTTGCCTCCCTTCCCACCAGCTTTCTTTGGATATTCTTGGGCCCAATGGCCTATCTCATTGCAATAAATACACTGATTCCGCTGTAGCTCCTTTTTCCTGCCCCTGATGGCCCCCTTACCTTATTTTTGGTCATCTGCAAGCTGGAAAAGTTGGCAGGTCCGCTCCTCAGGGGATTCTGTGGTAGTGGTTAGCAGAATCTTGGCCAGGTTTCGGGTCTGCTTGTCATTGGCAGCCGCCATGGCGTGGGCTTGCCTATCTTGAGGGGACTCCCAGTTATTGTATACTTTCTCGGCCACTTCTAGCAAGTCCCAAAGACTCTTTTCTCTGAATCTATCTATTTTCTGCAGTTTCTTTCTGATGTCTGCAGCTGATTGGTTTATAAAACTCATTACTACAGCTGCCTTATTCTCAGGGGCTTCTGGGTCCATGGGGGTGTAAGTGCGGCATGCCTCCATGATTCGTTCTAAGAAAGCAGCTAGAGGCTCATCCCTTTCCTGCTGTATGTTCCCTATCTTGGTCAAATTGGTAGGCTTTCTAGCAGCCATGCGGAGACCCCCCATTAGAGTCTGGCGGTAGACCCGGAGCCTCTCCTTACCTTCTGCCATGTTGAAGTCCCATTCAGGTCTAGTAAGGGGAAAGGAGGTGTCTATCTGAGCCTGGTTGGTGCTAGGGTTCCCGTCCACACCTGGGACTAGCTTCCAGGCCTCATTGAGGATCCTCTCCATCTCCTTGGTGGTGAATAGGGCCTGTAAAAGCTTCCTACAGGTAGGCTGATGGGTGAAAAGAACAGAATCTAACAAATCGATAAGCCCTCCAGCTTCTCAGAAAACTTAGGATTCTGAGCTTTTCAATTATAGAGATCACTAGTGTTGAAAGGCCAGTAGTGATGGGGCTGATTCCCTTCACCCCTGTACTCTGACCAACCACCAGTGATGGTAGGGTATGGGCCTGACACTTCAGCGCCAGCCATTTTCAGGGCTCACAAGCAGGATACCAGGCTTTCTCTGTGGCACTCTTATTAGCTTCAAGTGTTCAGGGTTCAGATAGGAATCTTTAAAACATGATACTGCAGAACCTCTATAAGTACTTTGGCATAACTACCCTGTTTAGGGAGGCAAAATGCAAATCATTTACTCTTCCTGGCTTACTGGCCTGTATTATTTGATTTCCTTACAACATTTCTCCTCTTTCTTATTACATACAAAATCCTTTATTACATTTTCACTTCCAAATTAGCCTTTAAACCTTTTTTCTATGTCCTTTAAAAATGTATAACCATGTCTCAGACCTTCTACTCAGTATTACATGTTCTTTGAAACCTTAATCCTTTATGATTCCCAACAAGTAAATAGCCAGAATTTCTGAGCTTAAAGTTCCTTTGCTAGATATTCTACCACTGCCCAAGAAGTATCCAGCAACCCCACCCTGCCATATTGGGCAATGAGATTTCCTTTATGTGTATTAAAAGGGTTAAAAAGAAGAAAATGAGGCAGAAGAAGATCCATTGTGTTTTGTAGTAGCATAGTTCAGATAAGCAAAAAGAAAAACAAAACAAAACAAAACAAAAAAACAACAAATGAGGACACCTGGAGAGAGGGTTGTAGCCAGCAAAATCAAGAAAAACCTATCTCTCCCTGCTTCATGATTAACTGCCAACATCCTCCCTCCTGTTCCCCAGTCCAGTTGCTTGTTTCCCTTTCCTATTGTGAGTCAGAGGAAGACAATTTCTTCAGAAGGGAGAAACAGAAACAGTGGGAGTTTCAGAGAAAATTACAGACGACCACTGTAATAGTGCTCCCTTTCGAAGCTTGAGGTCCAACCTGTGGAGAAAAATGGCTCTTAGTCAGCCTGGAAAGATAAGGGTGTGTAGGGAGATTTCTTGTGATCTGGAAGCCTGGATGGCCACCTGAAAGAAAAGATATTTAATCCAGTTACAGATGCTAAAATAAAATAACACATTAATGATAACTCCAGCCTTAGTTCAGCCTTAAATGGCTCACGTTGGACTATGATGTCACAGGGAGGGATAGGGCCTGTAGTCTCTCTGCCCTGTAGAGCTGTAAGCCCTGTCCCTGGAAGTCTCCAACCACCAAAACAGATAAGAAAGCCATAAATAAAAATTCTTTGTTCTTTGAAATGTCACAAATTTATGCCTAAGACTAAATTTTAATATAGCAAATTCACAAATCAAAACAAAATGAAACCATTACTTATACAAAATTAGAGAGAAATTTTTATTAGCTAAATGGGCTGACTCCCACTCTGACAGAGAGCAAAATCTCAGAAAAAGAATTCCAGCAGCTGCTAAAGATTTTTGCACTGTCACAGCAGGTCCATCCCAAATCAAGTGAAATAGAAAGAGATAATTATCAACCAATGTCCACAGAATAAAACAGAGAAACACAGACACAAAGGGCCCCAAGGAAGTCTTCCAACTCCATGGAAACAAAACTGATCAAACAGATAAAAACACCCCAAAACAGCCTTCTGATCCCGAGGAAACAACAAAACTGAAAACTGGACGATGGCCGTGTGCCAACCAGTGGGAGCGACCCACTTTGTCCCAGAGGTTTGAGGGGATTCTATGTTCCTCATGAGGGGATTCCATGTCCCTCAAGATGGGGAATCAGAGCGTCCTCTGACTCCTCCCACCCAAGATTCACTGGTGCGTCCACTGTTTCAGGCACTACAGACTTCAGAAGCGAGCTCGCACACAGAACAGAAACAGACAACATGGGTATTGTGAATCCCGATGAGCCCCCAACTGTTATGCCCAGAGTTCAGGGTCCCCAATAATCAACCACTAAGGAGCTTTTTCTGATGCAAAAGCAAAAAATCTTTATTCAAACCTGGGTTTGGCTCTCAGCCTCTTTCTGGTGCAGCAGTGAGATGAGAGAGCGAGTCAGGTGGGAACAATGAGTTATATGGGGTAGGATAATTGGGAGGACTTAGAAAAGTGACGAGGTTACAGAGATTGGTCACTTGAATTAGAATCTTTCTGTGGTTTAGCCTTATTAGGACCCTCGCTGTGTTCCTGGAGCTTCATTGGTCCATTTCAGTGGTGGCCAGGGAAGCTAGGACATTGCTGGCACACCTGTGGACCCTCCCAGAAAAGGGAGGGGGTTTAAGCAGGGGGCCCAGCCCTATAGGACAAGATGGAGGGGAGTTCATTTCCTTTCAGTCACCAACCTTTCACACCTCATGGACCATCAATGGTTCACAGACCAGCAGTTGGCAACCACTGCCTTAAGCTATCTTAATTTATTTTTACTTCTTTTTATTCCTACTCTAATTGTATGCTGTGTGCAACCTTGTCTTCCAAATCACTGATTTGATCCTTTGCTTTACCTAACCTAGTGTTTTTCCTTTTAATATATTCTTCATTTCAAATATTGCATTCTGCATTTTCACTGGTTCTTTTTTATGGCTTCTATGTCCTTTTTTCATGCTGTTGAAAATTCTCACTAACTTCCTTAAACATCCTGATAACCATTGCTTTGAACTCTATACCTGGTAGATTGCTTGCCTCCATTTCATTTAGTGCTTCTTCTGAAGATTTTTCTTGTTTTTTTATTTGAAGCATGTTACTTTGTCCTTCCATTTTGGCTTAATCTTTGTATTGATTTGCATGTATTAGATCTACTGTGTTTCTTAGTCTTGATTGCGTGGACTTATGAATAGGTATCTTTTGGTATCCAGTGGTGCATTCTCTTTGATTACCTGATCTGGGTGCTCCAGGAGTGTTCCTTTTTAGTTTATGTTTAAATTTAGTTTTAAACAACCCTACCCATTGCATAGCAGGTGCTGACTACATGAAGCAGAATTTTCCTCAGCAGGATCCAGTGATTCCCAATATATCTCTTGAGATATGTGATTTGTGAAGTTAATAGAATCCTGCTTTGATATTTTCTGAAGCTGGCCATTGCACGTTTTGGTTCTTGGTCCTCTTGGGAGAGATGCTGGTACAGATCAATGTCAGATCTTGCCTGTGACTTGACATGAGCAATCTCTTTGTGACTATAATTAATTCACAGGATGTAGCTACCTCTGCTGGGCCTAGGTGTGCATTGGAAGGAACGAAGATGCAAACCAAGTCTGATCTCCACCAGTACCCAGCACAGTGGTTAGTCAACAAAAGGGCCCAGGCTATCTTAGATCTGTCTCTTCCTGTCTCTGCCTGCTCACTGCCTGTTCAGATAAGCCACTAAAAAAGCTCTGGTGATACTCAAGTTGACTGTGGTAGGTTCTTAGTGAGTAAGCAAGTAGGGATGAGTCTTGTTAACCAGATTGATACAAGTTCAAACTAGGTACCAATATTGGATTTGAGTTCACTCAGAAAAATTCCCCAGGAACATCATGTCTACCTATTTTCCACCTAGTGCTTACAGACTTTTGTGGAGCGGGGTCTTTGGGAGTTGAAAGGGTGAGGCCAGCAGTTTATACAAACAAATCGAGCTTTGGAGGGGTGAATAGAAAGCACTGCACTGGCATGCAGAGGAAAAATGGCTCATATTTAAAGCCACACAACTCAGTCTGTACCTCATAGGGAATCTTGAACTCAGCAGGTCAGGCTTCTGGAATTTTGTAAGTTAGGGCTAATGGATCATGTGAGTAGGAAGTATATTTCAGGCCTATAGTAAGGTGGAGGGAATGGTCCTGACCCAGAGCAACATAAGTTAATCACAGATTTCTATACCATGGGTTTATACACCATTGATATATACACCCTGAGCCCAGTCAACCCTGATTCCTCTGAAAAGAGTGAGCTCCACAGGGTGGGTCAACAAGGAGTCTATAGACTGAATACATTGCATTCCCCTTGGCTGATGTTGTATAGAGGAGAGTGTTTGATTCAAGAAAGATGGTGTCTGTAGTAAGGTCAGGGAGACAGCACAAGTACTCTGGCTGCTATTTCTAGGAGACTTTCATCCCTGTTTTGTGGACAGAATCCCTGCTGACTTTTACAGCTAGATGTTATATGGTTTCTTCTCACTACTTCTGATGCTCTGGGTTAGGCTGTCAGGCCTGGGGTTAAGACCCATGCTTCTCAATGGAAACCTTTACAGCTAAGATATCCCTGTGAAATCTTAATCACTGCCCATTGGAGAAGGGCTAGCCTGTTTTGTGTCTATGCTCTTCTTATCAGTCTCATTACAGCTTCTTAGGTAGATTGTTGGTTATAAGACTTCTGTTCAACTAGTCTGTAGGTGATTATTCAGCTTGATCATCCTATATAGTTGTAATTTCAGTTTGGTCCTGGCAAAGGTAAGTATAACTTCCACCTACTCTACTTCCATCTTGATTCCACAGACCACTGTGGGTTTTGTTTTTGTTTTGTTTTGTTTTGTTTTGTTTTGTTTTGTTTTGTGTGTGTGTGTGTGTGTGTGTGTTCTTTTTTATTTTGAGGTAATTTTATTTTTAAATATATTTTTATTGTTGATAGCATTATAGATATCTCACATTTTCCTCCTATACCCCCTCCTCCCAGCCCTAACCACCCCCCAAGGTCTTACTACACTATTTCTCATGTCAACGGGCTATGCATATAAGTATATAAGTTTGTTGGTTTATCTTTTCCTGCCCCCAAAACCTTTTGAGATAATTTTAGACTCAGGAGATTTGTAGTTTCTATGTAGCCAATATTTATCTTCCCTTTGTGTTAATATCTTATTTAAAAAATATATTTTATTATTTTCTACAGAGAGGCAGGGAGAAGGATAGAGAGTTTAAAACATCCCTACTGGGGATGTGCCCGCAACCAGAATACATGCTCTTGACCAGAATCGAACCTGAGACCCTTCAGTCCACAAGCCGACGCTCTATCCACTGAGCCAAACCATTTTCTGCTAATCATGATAAATTAATTTAAGATAATAAAGAAATTTTATAGAATATTATTAACTAATCTATATAATTTACTGGATATCAGTAGTTTTTCCACTAATTTATTTTTTCTATTTCTGTTTCAGTATTCTGTATTGAATGTGAGTCTGATTGAAAATTTGAAAATCAACTGGTATACTTAATCATAATAAACTAAAAAGATATCACATGTTCATCTCAATGCAAACAAGCCAACAGACAAAAAACACATCAACTCATGTGTTTTTATACCAATCAAGATGTAAAGCCTTTACTTTATAAATTTGATAATGGACTTCTACTTCAAATTATGCAATATTCATAAACTTGAAGAGTCAATATTGTTTATATGTCAAGACTCTAATATAATACATAGACTTATTGCATTCTAACAAGCTTTTTGTACATAATAATAATTTATTTCTAAAATTTATATGAAAAATATAGGAAAATACAATAAGCAAAATAATCTTAAAAGAGAGATCAACAAAGTTAGAGAACTCATCTGATTTTAAGACAGTATAAAGTTAAGTAACTAAAACAATATGATATTAACAAATGGACAGACAAATAATAGAGCAGAATAAATAATTTATTTAAAAACTTAAGTATAATTTATTAATTTTTAGTTACAACAAAAGCAGTTAAATGGGGCAAGGATATATTAAAACAAAAAAGTAGAATAATCATTTAAATGTATATATTTAAATTTGCCTACATATGTATGTAAAAATCTTCCACAAAACATTCTCAAATCAAATTCATAAATGTATAAAAAGGAATATTATACCATGATAAAATAGAATTTATCCTATTAATGTAAACTTCGTTTAACATCCAAATATCACTTAATGTAAAACAACTATCAACAGACTGAACTTAATAGGTGGGAAAAAAAGAAAATAAGACAAAATTTGACACCTTTTCAAGATGAAAACAATCAATTAACTAGTAAGTGTCCCTGAAAAAGATCTCCTACAAAATTTACACAGCTAACAACATAATTATTCTGCTTGGTCTTTAGTGGGAGAATTAGAGTTTCATTTGAATTAATGCAGCTAGGAATTTGGCTGATTTGGGGAGTTTTTCTTGCTATGGTTATCCTCATTGCACCAGAGGCTTTAAAGGCCTATAGAGAAATTCTTGTGTTTAGTATCAAGGTTTATGTGATTCTGAATTTTGAAAAGGGTAACTGTTGTTCTCCCAAATTTATCCTCCTATATCTTGTTACCTAAAATTTATTATTAGGGAAATTCAGTCTCTATTCTTTTGATTAAGCCTTAATATGAGGCATGCAATGAGTCCTTTGATCTAGGAGGCAGGTTTTTCTCATCTCCTGCTCTTTCTTTGGTTATAGTTGTGGTCTTAGCATGTGATTATACTCTTTGGATAGCTATAGTTTGGTATCTTGTTTCCTTATACATTTGTATAGAATTTTAACAAATATCTTTCTTTTATAGATAATTTAAAATAGCACTTTATTTATTTATTTTTATTTATTTATTTATTTATTTATTTATTTATTTTTTTATTAATTTTTTATACATATCTCCCCATTGCCCCCCCTCCCTCCCAGGCATACCCCAACCCCCCCAGTGTCTATGTTCATTGGTTATGCTTATATGCATGCATACAAGTCATTTGATTGATCTCTTATCTACCTCACCTAACTTTAATCTTCTTTATTATCCACCAATGAGTGAGATCATGTGATGTTTCTCCCTCATTGACTGGCTTATTTCACTAAGCATAAGGCTCTCCAGTTCCATCCAGGTTGCTGCAAATGGTGAGAATTCCTTCTTTTTAATGGCAGCATAGAATTCCATTGTGTAGATGTACCACAGTTTTCTGATCCACTCATCTGCTGACGGGCACCTAGGCTAATATTTTAAAGGCAGCACTGCTTCCTCCCTTACTCCTTCCTTAGGTTAAGGTTTTTAATCCATAATAAAGAAAAGGGAAAAATTCAGGTAGAAATTCTGATACCTTATACAGATCTGTTTGCCTCCCCAAACCTTCAGCCTAGATATTTATAAAGCCTCTACTGATCTTTGCTGTGAGTGACTAGCTAGTGAAAGATTGGGAAGATACAGATTACCCCAATTTCTGTGGCATCAAGGAGTTTTATACTATCCTGAACATTTGAACTTGGTCTTCCTCAATTTGTCAATTGTTTGCAAAGCCCATGTGAATGCTTTATCTTACCTCCTCTTTCCCTATATGTACCACCTGTCTTTATATTTTGGTCTCATCTGTTGTTTTGTGTTCTCACCTGTCCAATAAATTGGACATAAGGAATTAATTTGATATATTTTTGTTAGGGGCAGAAATAGAATATTGGGAATCAGTTATAAGAAATATTAATCATGTTCTGTTAACCATTGATTATTCTATTTTGCATAGAGAAATCACATTCTAACCTGGCTGAGAGTTGTACACACTGGGTGATAGGAGCTAACATCAGAATGCAATACATCCCTTCCTGAGAAACGCCTACTATTATGGAAAGATTTACAACTTGTGGCTGAAATGATCTAGTCCCAGGGGCTCCTATTCTTTGCAAACCCAAGCCCCTATTGCCTATAATCTGGTCCCAGGAGTGCCCAGAGCCAACCACCCTGTGCAAACTGTCACCCCTGCCCTAGCTCACATTGCCTGTAAACTGTAACCACTATACCTTGTCTATTTTCCCATGACTGTAATAGTTTTTTCCCCTCATGTAATATTTGTCCCTTTACCCAACGTAATTGACTCAAGTAGTGATAGGCAGCTTGGACCCATTGGTTATCCAGTTATACTTTGTCTCTTTTACTCTATAAGAGTGGGAGTATTACTCCTCTAATTTTCTATTTCCTAGGGTAAAAGTCACCAGAATTAAATATTTATGATCAATTAGATTATGTCCTAAAATAAAATAAACTTTTGTTTTATTAATCTAAATACAAATAGAACATATACTATAATGATATTAATAAGTAATAATATAAAATTTTAGGTTATATTTATTAAGCACTTATCAATGTGATTTGACCAAGTATTTATAAATATTTCCTATCAAAACCGAATCTAAAATGAGAATTTTAGATTCACTTGTTGATAGATATATATTTTTTTGTTCATAATTTTTTGTCTTTTACCTTTTTCTTCTTGCCTTTCTAAAAGAGTACCTTTCGGCATTTCATATAATACTGGTTTGGAGTTTGATGAACTCCTTCAGCTTTTTCTTATCTGTGAAGCTCTTTATCTACCCTTCAATTCTGAATGATAGCTTTGCTGGATAGAGTATTCTTGGTTGTAGGTTCTTGCTATTCATCACCTTGAATATTTCTTGTCATTCCCATCTGGCCTGCATCATTTTTGTTGAGAAAACACCTGACAGTAGTATGGGTGCTCCCTTGTAGGTAATGAACTGTTTTTCTCTTACTGCTTTTAACATTCTCTCTTTGTCTTTTGCTCTTGGTATTTTAATTATGATGTGTCTTAGTGTACTCCTCTTTGGATTCCTTTTATATGGGATTCTGTGTGCTTCCTGGACTTTTAAGTCTATTTCTTTTACCAGATGTGGAAAGTTTTCAGTCATTATTTCTTTAAATAGGTTTTCAGTATCTTGCTCTCTCTCTTCTTCTGGCACCCCCACAATTCTGATGTTGGTACGCTTGAAGTTGTCCCAGAGGTTCCTTACATTATCTTCACATTTTTTGGAATCTTTTTTCTTCTTGCTTTTGCAGTTGAGTGTTTTCTGATTCTTTATATTTCCAATTTTTTATTTGATTCTTGCATTCCTCTAGTCTGCTGTTAGGACTCGGTATAATATTTTTTATCTATCAGTGTATGTTTAATTTCTAGTTGGTCCTTTTTCATTTCTAGTTGGTCTTTTTCATTTCCTCTTGGGTCTCTCTAACTTTATCCAACTTCTCTAGGATATTCTTGTAAAACCTTCTAAGTGTGGTTTTGAACTCTATATCCAGTCGTTTGTATTCCTCCATTTTTTGTTTGTTTGTTTGTTATCCTTTCCCTTGTCTCGGCATTTTCACTATGCCTGGAGAACATCTTTGTTGGAATCAGCCTTATGATACAGGAGTTGCAAAACTGCAAAAGCCTCTCTGATGAGCTTGGGATGGGTGGAGTCTCAGGGCTTAAAGGACTGCTTTGCCTTCCAGTCGGCTCCATCTTCCACAGCCCCTGAGTCTCACGTGACTGGGTAATTCCTGGAGCAGTCCCTGTGCTCACGTGCTCTCTCGCAGTACCTCTAGATTGCTGCTTCTCTGGCTCCCCTGTGCTCTGGGACTATATGAGTCTGGGTCCCCAGAGTTTTGTCCTAAACTGGGGTTTAGTGCAGTTAGAAGTGGCACAGTTGGGAGGATCTCTCTCCTGTCCACTTTCAAAAGCCAGCAGCGCAATCAGCAGTCGGTTCTCTGCTTGCAGTGCCTTGCTCTCCACCATACCTCTGATCTTTTGCGACTCCCCTAAATTTCCGTGCATTTCTCCCTTTTCACAGTCCAAACTCCCCCCGTATGAGTTTTTGCTGTATCTGGGGTTCAGTGTCCTAGGATAAGGGATTCAATACTGTTCAGAGTCTCCGTCTTCCTCCCCCCAGAGAAAGCCAGCCAGGTTCTCTGGCACCCACTCTCTCCACGCGCGTGTCTCCATACCTCAGCTTTTTGTAGCTCCTCTGGGTCTCTGTGAGCCCCTTTCTTTCCTTCTTGTTGTAGAATTTCCACTCACCCAGCTTTCCTGTGGTTTTGGATGATGCCCGTTCTGTCTTTTAATTGTAGTTTTGAAATTGTTGTGCGAGGCAGCAGTGTAAGTGTTTACCTATGCCGCCATCTTGGGTTCTTGTCCTCAACTTTCCTAATTTTTAATTTCCTATTCTTTTATAAATTAAGAATCTCATAGTGCTACAGGTATTTCATAACAATCATCAGTTTTATTGTAATGACTAAACTTGTTAGTCCCTTATATTTAGGCTATAAACTCCATGAAGGTAGAAATTGTTTTTTCCTTATTCTATGTTTATCCTATGCACCTAGTACCATGCATGGCACAATTATATCTATTGTATAAAGGAAACATGCTTGAAAATAGGCTCCCCTTGAGAATTTAACCAAATTATCAACAAAATCTCATTATATTTGTTTTGAATTCTCAATAACCAATTCAGATCTTGAAACACAGTAAATAAATCAATAAATTGTTAAAGAAATCAATAAATCAATTCGAGTTTTTTTTTTGCATTTTTATATATTATTTTCAGGGTACATTTTAAATATTTCCCATTTAATAGTATTTATTTTCTTACCTCTGGCCAATTCTACTGGCCTTTTTTCTCCACTTAACATCTGTCTTTCTTTTATACAAGTAATTATGACTGTGTCAGTACTTTAAAACATCTGGTTCATTCAATTAATTGAGTGGGTGAAAACCAGTTACATTATGAAGAAAAATAGCAATCAGAAAAATCGTTCCAACTGTTTCTTACCATAAAGATGATTTCTCCACTATTCAATGCTTTAGAATCGTAATGAAAGGACATGCATATAATGCATTGAATCCTTGAATTAGTACCAAAATGAATATCTCAATAAAAATTATTTACTCTCTCAAGTTTAAGAAGGATTCCCATTCATTACAAAGATGTGATCTTTAATGCAAACAAAGACCCAACATTATACAACCTGAAGGTGATATTTTTCATCCCTAAAATTAAAAAGACTGGAAAAAGTGGATAATCTATCTTAGGGAAGAAGATCCAAAAATGCTGACACCAGAACTGATTTCAGTGATGCAGTTAAATTCACTGAGTAAATAATATTTTTTATGAAAATTAATGCATTTTATGTCATTTATGCATATTTGAGTTTTCATTTAATTAAATTTTTTAGAAGAGACTTTCAAATTTGTATTCTACAGAAAATAGCTTTCTGGCACTTAGAAACCTTACCACCTTTTACCAAAAACTATTCTTCAGTAAATTATGTGTTTTTTTGGGGGTAGGGATATATCCTTTCCATCTCTCTACCACCAATAACTAACAAAATGCATGGGATTTTATGACTATATTTCAGCTTTTGTGATGAATGGAAGTGAAAAAAAATTATCTAAATTATAATCAAATTTTATTGCTAAAGATGCTGGTTAAGAGGAAGTTGAGAATAGCAGGTATTCTTTTCCTTGTTTTAGTTTAAAGGCAACAGAGAAATCCCACTATCCAATGGCCAAATACTTGTGAGTTAAGGTTATTAGAATGTAAATATTTAAATTGTATTACAAATACTGACATAGATTAAAGTGACTAGTTTGAGGTGCAGAGTATTGAGTTTCATGTGCCATGTTAACCAATCAGTACATATGAACATAGAAGAAAACAAGTATACTAATTTGAAATGTATCATGCCCATAGATGAAGAATCTTGAGGATGGAATCTCAGGAAGTAAAGGTAATACCCTCCACTATGAAACAGCTAAAAGCAAATTAAGGAGGTAAGCTCTGGTATTTTAAATAAAGTTTGTATTTTTTTATGCAAACACGTCTTACATGGAATGTGAGAAAGAATGGCCAAATTACTAATGAACATTAAAAAAAAAAAAAGGTACTTAGAAAAAAGGCGACTATGAGAGCCAAATCTTTATATGTACTGACCAAGTCAGGCAGACTTGGTCATCTAAGTGTATTTTATTCTTCTGAATCCCATCTTATTTAAGAATTACAAAACAGACTCTATAGTCTCTAGAACATAATTGGGAAGCACAGAATAGCGGATCACATGAGGTGACTAAAGTCATGCTATGTCTCTGTTTTTTTCTAGCTATATAATCATTTTCAAGTTGCTTAGTTCTCTGATCTTTAGAACCATGAAAGTGGGGCTTAGTATTATACCTTCCAAAAGGAGTTTTTGTGAGCATTAGATGAGATAATGGAAAAAAAATACTTACAATAGCATCTGGCACATGGTTAGTACCATATAAGAGTTTATGTGTGTTTTATAATTACTACAAAGTAAGATAAAACACATCCTATCTCACTCTGCTACACCCACAAACTACACCCAACAGCCAATTAGGAGTGAGTATGCAAATTAATCAACCAAAATGGCTGCAGCCACAGAGGAGCAGGAGGCTTGGGTTTCCCTTTCAATGTAGGAAGCCAAGCTTTCTGCACACCCTGGCTGTCCTAGGCCTCCACTCAAGGCTACAAAGTTTCAATTATAGAAGATAAATAAATACCAACAAAAAAAAAAGCAGCAGTCACCGAGCTGGAGAGAGCAGGAGGCTTGGGTTGCCCTTGACAATGGAGAAAGCCAATCTCCCACAGCCCTGGTCTGCCTTGGCCTCCTAATAAAGTTTAAATTATAGAAGATAAATAAATATCATATACCAGGGCCTCTGCTTGGGTCGCTGGGAGGCATGGTCAGCCTTCAAACTACCACAGGCCCCTTGTCCAGGCTGCCCCATACCCCAAGGAAACCCCCACCCTGATCTGGGACACTCTTCAGAGAAAACCAGCTGGCTTCCATCCTCATCCATGTACCAGGCTTCTATCCTATCTAATCTTACCTAATAATAGAGAGACATGTAAATTGACCCTATCTCTGCTATGCCCACAGCCAATCAGAGTGAGTATGCAAATTAAGCCAACTAAGATGGAGGTTAATTTGCATATGCAGGTAGCAGGGACAGCATCATGCCCTGTTCCTGGAGGTCTAGGTTTATTAGGGACCTGGGAGGCCAGGTGGGCAGCTCCAGACATCGCACACAAGGTACCAGTCCATCGGGCCAGGGAGGTGGGTTGGGTAACACCATACACCACCAAGGGTTCCAGATCCATTGAAGGCCCCAGGAGGGAAAGCTGCCTGTCTAGACACTCCTGGGGGGCCCTGGGAACATTGCTGACCCTGGAGGTGCCCTAGGCCCTGGGAACATCACAGTCATGGGGTTGCTGAGACTCAAACTGGGCCTCTAACCACAGATTCACAGCTTTGTGGGGACAAAGGGCAGGGATCTGCCTCACCTGAAGAGAGAGAGGTTCTTCATTGGCCCCAATATGTGGGTGGGGCAGGCCAGGGATCAAGGGGCATGGAAGGATGCCCAGCGAGAGGGGCAAGAACTCATAGCTCTGAGTGGGGGTTGAGTGGCAGTGACACCTCAGTGGAGGGGTGCTGCACTGCAGGGTACCAGACTGACCAAGCTCCCAGTACTAACCGGCCTCTCCCAGGCAGTCTTCGCACTTCAGAGGCGGTGACTCCTGCTCTTGCCTTGACCGAAAAGTGAGCCCATGCTTCCCTGCCCCTCAGCAGAGGATGCCTTGGTGGTTTGTGTGAAAGCTTCCACCTGCTCTGGAGAAGAGGGGAGATGGGAGGACTGGGGAGAGGAAAGAATGTGGAGCATCTGCAATGAAGAGGTGCTTGAGAAAGAGGCTCGGAAGCCCAACAAGAAGGTTTGTTCTGTTTGCCTGGCAGCTGCCCCTTAGGAAGGGCAGAGAGCATGCCTCTAAGGGCTCTCTGTACACTGAGCCAAATGGAATTGGCCTCAGTTTCCTGGTCTGTAAAATGGAGAAAGCATGTCCCAGTGCTTCACTGAGCTTTGTTGGCCAATTGAGAGATTACATAAGGAAAGTGAGAGAAGACGTGAGAAAAAAAAAAAAAGGAAAAGCAACAAAAAAGAAAGACTGGAAAGAATCTTTAAACCCATTGTTACTTAAATAGGGAATATAGACAATAGTGTAATGATGAATGAAGCTACGTGGGTACTGAAAATATCAGGAAATACTTTTAAAGTATATGATTGTCTAACCACAATTCTGTAACTAATATAAAACCTGAAATCAGTACAAAATAATATTGGATGTAAATAAATGAAAATTGGAATGAAATTTTTATAAATTTTAAAGTTTAAATAAAGGCTGTAAAGGAATGGGGAGATTAAAAATAGTGTTTTTCATTTTACCACTTTATTGCCTTTTCAGAACATGAAAAAGACAGTTGTCTTTATATGGTGCTTTCATACTTTTCTAAGTCATTATCTTATTTTAATTTCAGGACAACTTAAAGACAAAATAATTATCCCCTCCACTTGGTGTCTGGTCCCAATGATTCAATCATCAAGCCCTTATTGTAAAGTAGAGTTAGTAAAATTTTCTGGGAAGGGTCATATCTATACTAAAGCCTTGGGGGTGATCAGTCCACCAGGGGAGAGTAGTTGGGGGCAATCAGGCTTGCAGGGGAGCAGCTAGGAATCAATCAGGCTGTCAGGAGTTGTTTAGGGGGTGATCAGGCTGGCAGGTAGAAGCAGTTAGGGGCAAACAAGAAGGCAGGCAGGCGAGCAGTTGGGAGCCAGCAGTCTTGGATTGTGAAAGGGATGTCCTACTGCCTGTTTAGGCCTGGGCAGTTGGACATCCCTTTAGGGGTCTCAAATTGGAGAGGGTAGAGGCTGGGCTGAGAGACACACACCCTAGTTCATGAAGTTCAAGCACTGGGCCTCTAGTTAATATATTAAAATTAAGGGCTAAACATTCAAAAGGCAATAAAGAGGATATTTGTAACATTAAGTTAATGGTATATATCTACACTTTCTCTTTGTGGGTCAGTTTTAATTCTAATCTTCCAAGTTATAAATTTCATTTGGATCATAAATTCAAACAGCAATCCACTTCTTAGTGGAGAAGCAAACTATTGAAATGCTCATTTAGTGAAGATATCTTGACAGATAGCTTTACAACAGATAGAGGCTTAGTTGAATAGAGGTGCTTTAAGAAAAAGGATGTGAGACTAGCTCAAATTTATTTCCAGCAAAGACTCTATGGAGAAGAATAATCTTAAAATTTCACTCCCTGTCTATTTCACATCTTGGAAAATTAGAGAGAATAAAAGGATAAAGCACAGTTAGAACCCTGAACTAGTGAGTTTGAAGTGGGATTTTTAGTCAAGAAACAGTTTCATTAGAATTAAAATGATATTGAAATATTATGTATTTTCCCCAATATTGTGATGTATTTACCCAGAGGCCTTTAAATTCCCAGAGGTTTTTTGTTTTTTTTTTTTTGTCAGTTCTAGATATACTGATAAAAGCATGTTCAGACATCAAAATTTTACTAAAATGGACTAAATATAAATCTCTTTATCATTTCCCTAAGGATGCCAAAACAAATTAAATAAATATGAATTGAAATACCAACATTTTTCTCAGCTATAAAATAGGTAGAAAGCTATTTATTCAATTTCCCAGTGGTTATCAAAACACCAGTAGACTAAGGGAGACTTTGTAAGTCTAAATTGAATATCTGTCTGTATATGTTTTTAAATACCCAAAATATTGTTTTGAAATTTTTTTATTAACATCTCTAACATACATATGACGAGTACCTATTCCATGCTCAGAACTTTAGAGATTAATACTAAGAATGAATATTTATCTTTAAGAAAGTTACAGAGTAATAATAATTCAGAGTAATAATAATTGTGCAAATTTTCCTTGATGTTTTTAGCAGTCTGATACACATACAATTTGTTGATTATTTTTATGTCCCTGAAAAAACTTTATAAAGATAAAAATTAATCCAGGACAGTAAACTGTTTAATTCAGTTACCAGATTCACTGGCTCATGTAAATTTGTAGAGGTAAAACTC
Organism: Lasiurus borealis; assembly: GCA_004026805.1. Taxonomy (NCBI): domain Eukaryota; kingdom Metazoa; phylum Chordata; class Mammalia; order Chiroptera; family Vespertilionidae; genus Lasiurus; species Lasiurus borealis. Next base: position 23,901 of record PVJN01023144.1, read on the forward strand.
TGGCCAGAGGGTACATCTGACTTTAATTTTCTGCTCCTTAAAATGATATTAGTCCGATGCCTGTTTTTAAAACTCAGAGAGACATTTACCCCATCAGGTGATTTGCTGTTGCTGGCCAGTGCAGAGTATTATCTGAAGAATGAATGTCAGAATAGTTACAGATATCATGGTATCCATATTATATGTGGTGCACACTTAAAAGAGTAACAGTAGTAGTAATCAGTAAGACTCAAAACATGCTTTAGTAGAAAGGTAGGATAAAAGTAGAAACAGGCTCTCTTGGACTGGGAGAGACTGCCATTGCAGCTCTCACTCCCCAAATTGCAGGACTCGGGCTCAGAGCCCACACCATCTTGAAGGGAAACAGGATCTTTCTTGGGGAACTCACCAACATCACCTGTCTGGCTGGTGTAGCTGTTTGGTCACAGGCATTGGAGTTGCCCTGCGACCAAACAGCCACACAAGCCAGAGTCCCACAGACTCCTGGACCCTGCATTCCTGGGGACCCTGAAAACCCCACCTCCAAGCAGTGAGTGCAACCTCTCCCTCCCCAGCAACATCAGTGTGGCTACGGCAGCAGCCACACAGGGGTTCTGGCTTGCAATCTTGCCGGCCACCACACACACAGTGGGCAGTATGCCTTCACACCAGTTTCTGGACACCCTAGTCCCTGTGTTTGTGCATCAGGGGCTAATCCCCGCCAGCAGAACTCCTGAGTCAACACGTGTTTTCACGCTCGTCTGCAGTGGGCCTTCATGCCAGCTCCCGGACACGTTAGTCCTTGTGTTTTCATGTCAAGGGCTAGTCTCCACCCACAGAACTCCCTAGTCAACACAGTTTCTGCGCACTTCCCCAGCAGGCCTTCATGCCAGCTTGCTGACACCCTAATCCCTGTGTTTGCACATCAGGGTCACCGCGTCTGTGGCACCCTAGCTCCTGTGTTTGTGTGTTCTGGTATCCCTGTCTGTGGCATACACTCCTTTCTAGTTTGTGGAGCTCCCTGGTCACTGGTGTTTGCAGTGTGCCCTCAAGGCCGCCACCCAAGGTGGGTTTAGAGCAGCACTTGAGTAGTAAACCAATCAGATCTACAATTAAAACATTACAAGAAAACATAAAAAGATGTAAAAGCAATCCCCAAAGGAAAGAAAAAGAGGAATCACCAGAAAGGGAGTTAGATGAAACTGAAGTGAGCAGCCTTTCAGAGAAAGAGTTCAGAATAATGGTTTTAGGGATGTTTAAACAGATTGAAGACAATATCACACAACTCAATGAGAACTATAAGGAGCTGAATGAGAATGTCACCAACATGAAATGAAACAAAGAGGAGATGAAAAATAACATACCTGCAATAAGGAACACAATGGAAGGCCTAAACAGTAGACTAGAAGATGCTGAGGACCGCATCAGTGAGTTAGAAGATAAGGTAGGAAAAAACACAGAAACACAGCAACAACTGGAAAAAAAAAACGTAAAAAACAAGAAGAGAGCCTAAGGGAGCTTTGGGACAACCCAAAACAAAACAGCTTACCCTTAATGGGGATACCAGAAGGAGTGGAAGAAAAGAAAAGAATAGAAAACGTATTTGAGGTAATAATAATAGAAAATTTCCCTGATATTGGCAAGTAAAAAATATGAAAGTCCAAGAAGTACACAGAGTCCCAAACAAGCTGAACCCCAAAAAAACCAAAACCAAGACACATCATAATTAAATTGCCGAACAATAAAGACAAAACAAGTATCTTAAAGGCAGCCAGAGAGAGACAGAAAGTTCCCTATAAGGGATCTCCTATTAGAATAGCAACTGATTTCTCAACAGAAACACACCAGGCCCGAAGGGAATGGAATGAAATATATACAGTGATGCAAAACAAGGGTCTGACCCCAAGAATGCTATACCCAGCAAGGCTATCATTCAAAATTGACTGTGGAATCAGGAGTTTTACAGAAAGGAAAGGGCTAAAACAGTTTATCACTACCAAGCCAATAATGCAAGAAATGCTAAAGCGACTGCTGTAAAATGAAAAAAAGAGAAAGGCAAAAAACAAACATACAAAAAAACAAACCCTAAAACAAAACAACAACAACAAAAATACTAAGGAAAAATATGACAACAAACATGAACTTGTCAATAATATAATTAAACGTAAATGGGATAAATGCACCAATCAAAAGACATAGGATGGCTGAATGGTTAAGAAAACAGGACCCATACATTTGCTGTCTACAAGAATCCCACCTCAGAGAAAAGGATTCACACAGACTGAGAGTAAAGGGATGGAAAAACATTTTTCAGGCAAATAGAAATGAGAAAAAAGCTGGGGTAGCAATACTTATATCTGATAAAATAGACCTCAAAGTAAAGGCTATAACAAGAGATAAGGAAGGAGCAATTCATCAAAAAGATATAACTTTGGTAAACATATATGCACCTAATACATAAGCCCCTAAATACATAAAAAAAAACTCCTGGAAGATATCAAGGGAGAGATTGACAGCAATACAATAATAGTAGGCAATTTTAATACACCACTGACATCTCTGAACAAATCCTCTAGAAAAAAAATCACCAAAGAAACCACAATTCTAAATAACTCACTAGATCAGATGGAACTAATTGACATCTTCAGAATATTTCACCCCAAAGCTACAGAACACAAATTCTTCTCAAGTGCACATGAGACATTCTCAAAAATAGACCACAAATTGGGTCATAAGCAAAGTCTCACCAAATTCAAAAAGATTGAAATTATATCAAACATTTTCTCAGACAACAATGGCATAACATTGTTAAACATTCCAAAACATCCAAACACTTGGAAGTTGAATAGCATGTTACTAAACAATGATTGGGTTATAAATCAGATAAAAGAAGAAATTAAAAATTTTCTGGAGACTGATGACAATAAAAACACAACAATGCAAATGCTATGGGAAACAATGAAAGTAGTGCTGAGAGGGAAGTTTCTAGCTCTAAAGGCCTACCTCAAAAAAAAAAAAAAGGAAAAAGATGGTAATGAATTTCCTAACACAACAACTCAAAGAATTAAAAGGAGAGCAACAAGAAAAGCCCAATGTGAGCAGAAGGAAGGAAATAATAAAGATCAGAGAAGAAATGAATAACATAGAGACCAAAAAAAAAAAAATCAAAAAACCAAGAGCTGGTTCTTCAAAAGAATAAACAAGATCGATGAACCTCTAGCCAGGCTCACAAAGAAGCAAAGAGAGAGGACCCAAATAAACAAAATCAGAAATGAGAGAGGTGAAATAACTATAGACCCCACAGAAATACAAATGATTATTAAAAAATATTATCAACAACTCTATTCTAACAACTTTCACAACCTGGAGGAAATTGACAGATTCCTAGAAAAAACACAACCTTCCAAAACTCACACAGGAAGATTCAAAAAATCCCAACACACTGAAAACTAAGGAAGAAATTGAAACAGTCATCAAAAAGCTTCCAGAACACAAAAGCCCAGAGCAAGATGGCTTCACAGGGGAACTTTACCAAACATTCATAGAAGTAAAACCCATTCTTCTCAGATTATTCCAGAAAATTCAAGAGGAAGGAACACTTCCAAACTCCTTCTATTAAGCCAGCATCACTTTAATACTAAAACCCAATAAAGATAACACAATGAAAGAGAATTACAGACCAATATCTCTCATGAATATCGATGTTGAAATCCTGAACAAAATCCTAGCAAATCGAATCCAGCAATATGTCAGAAAGGTCATACACCATGACCAAGTAGGATTTATCCCAGGGATGCAAGGATGGTACAATATCTGCAAATCAATAAATGTGATACATCACATAAACAAATTGAGAGGTAAAATTCACATAGTCATATCAATTGATGCAGAAAAAGCATTCGACAAAATCCAACACCCATTCTTAATAAAAACTCTCAGCAAGGTAGGAATAAAAGGATCCTACCTTAATATAATAAAAGCCACATATGACAAACCCACAGCCAACATCATACTCAATGGGCAAAAAATTAAACCATTCCCCCTAAAAACAGGAAGAAGACATGAATGCCCACTCTCACCAATTCTATTTAGCATAGTGCTGTAAGTATTAACCATTGCTATCAGATAAGAAAAAAGAAATAAAAGGCATGCAAATAGGAAAAGAAGTAAAGATGTCCTTATTTGCAGATGAGATGATACTGTACATAGAAAACCCTAAAGATTTCATCAAAAAATTATTAGATTTGATAACTAAATTCAGCAATGTAGCAAGATACAAAATTAACATCAAGAAATCTTTGGCATTTCTATATACCAATAATGAACTTACAGAAAGAGTGACTAAAACAACAATCCCATTTACCATAGCACCAAAAAAATTAAGATACCTAGGAATAAACTTAACTAAGTAGGCAAAAGATGTATATGCAGAAAACAACACAACTTTAAAAAAAGTGAGAGAGGAAGATATAAACAGATGGAAGAACATACCATGTTCATGGATTGGGAGAGTCAATATCATCAAAATGTCCATTCTACCCAAAACAATTTATAAATTCAAGGCAACACCCATGAAAATACCAAAGGCATACTTCACAGACCGAGAACGAACTTGCCAAAAATTCATCTGGAATTAAAAATTACCCTGAAGGGCTGCAGCAATCCTTAGAAAGAAGTACAAAGTAGGTGGGATCTCAATGCCAGATTTCAAGCTGCATTATAAAGCCACTATTCTCAAAACTGCCTGGAACTGGTACAAGAACAGATGTATAGATCAATGGAATAGGATAGAGAACCAAGAAATCAACCCAAACCACTATGCTCAATTAATATTTCACAAAGGAGGTACAAACATACAATGGAATCAAGACAGTCTCTTCAACAAATGGTGTTGGGAAAATTGGACAGAAACATGCAAAGAAAATGAAACTAGAGGAGGAGAAAATGGCGGCGGAGTAAACAGACGCGTCTGGAGCTTTGTCGCTGGGCAGAAGGAGAGAGAGCGGCTGAGAGTCACACTGGGAGTGATTGGAGGCAAGTTAAGAGCCAGTTATCCTCCAGGAGAAAGCGGGGAACTGCTGGACGGGGCTCTCCCAGCCAGGCAGCCCCACGGCAAAAGGGTTTTTGCCCGCCCGAGCCCCCGGCAGGAGCGAAGAGACCACGCCATCTTTCAGAGGGAGGTGGATGTCTGCAGCCATCTGAAGCCGGCAGCTGCGCACACATCAAACAGCTGGGGACGCGGGGACCCAGAGCTCCGCTCTCCAATCAGCATAGACACGCAGTAGACTCAGAGATCCACAGACACGCAGCGGACTCAGAGATCCACGGAGCACACGGTGAGATCAGACTGCGCCTGGGATAAGAGGGAGGTCTGGAAGCTGCGGCGGACGGAGGCACCCCGAGCAGCCGGGGACACAGAGCACGGCTTTCCAGGCAGTGCGGACGCGCGGGCGGCGGATTCGGAGATCCGCGCAGCACGAGGAAGGGTCAGATTTCGCCCGGGTCGGGGTGAGGTCTCCTACCCTCGCACAACAGAGACACGTACGCCTTGGGAGCCTGGCTGCGGGAAAGCTGCCACTGGAGAGGCTCCCAGAGGTGGGCAGGGCGTGATCCCTAAGTGTGGAGGCAAGCCCTCTGAGCTGTTGAAGGAGGAGTGATGGAGGAGAGCTCTGGAAAACGACTCCTTTTTTTTTTTTTCCTCTTTCTTTCTGGGGCGGAGGGACAGCCTGGGAGTTATTGCAGTGTCCCGGCTACAAAACCCCCATGGACTGGCTTGGAGAACCAGAGAGTAGCAGGACCTGAGCACAGCCTGGAGAGGTTCCCTGCTTTGTCTCAGAGATCAATTCTGAAACACTGCCACCCAGTGGATGACATACAGAATAATAGTGGAAGTAAAGGAGCATCCTAATTTTTTTTTCTTTTTTTTTCCTTTTCCTTTTTTCCTTTTTTTTCTTTCTTTTCTTTATTTTATTTTATTTTTCATTTTCAAATATTTTAATCAAAAGACCATTTTTTTTATTTCCACATCAATTGATTTTTCCTTTTTAACTGTTACATTTTTGTTTTAAACTAGTATTATTATTTAATATTAGTATTTTACTTTTTGGAAAAAAAAAGTGTCATTTTGTTTTCTATTTATTTTATTTCGGGATTAGAGTTCTACATTCTATTTTCATCTTTCCTTTACCATAATATTACTCCAACTCAACTCTACCTTTATGCCAACACCTTCCTCCTAATTTTCCCGATTTTGTCGTCTTAATTCTCTCTCCCTTTTCCAACTTTAGATTCTCCCTAATCTTTCTCTTTACCTAGTTAAAATTTCACCACATTTATATATCTAATTTCAAATCCCCTACTACAAATCCACTCTCTTCTTGCCTTCATTAGCCAAAAAGTTGTTTTTTCTCTAAGTCTTATTGTTGCTGTTTGCCTAAAAAGTGATTATATCGATTTTTTGAAAACTCTTGTGAGATTCTTTTAGTTTATTCTACTTGTTTTATTTTGCTTTTTGCTTGCTTTGTTTTCTACCTCTCTCTTCCCTCACCTCCCTTGATACCAGTTGCTATTTGCAGTTTACATTAAGCTCTAGGTACTGGTTGCTGGCCTTTATTGGGATTGGTGACAGTTCTATTGGAGTTGCCTCTTCACATCTATATTTTGTTCCCCCTTTCTCTCTTATACACTTTCTTTTCTCTCTGACTTTTTTTTCTTCCTCCTTTCTTCACCTTTTTATTTTCTTATTTTCTTGTATTTTTTTTTTTGATCATTTATTTATCTTTTTTTTTCTTTTTTCTCTCGCTTTCCCAATTTGATTTGGCATTTCTTTCTTTTCTTTTTTCCTCAATTTCCTCTTCTTCTTTCTCTATTTACCCCTAATTTATCCTTCATTGGTGGTCACCTTATTTGTGATTATTAACATCCTAAATACTTTTTTACTCAACGCCTTGCATGCTGTACCTGGTCGTGTTGTAGTTTGTGCTTCTCAATCAACGTAGGAGAGAGACCTACATAGCCAGACACCCGGAGAAGAAAGACCATGGGCAGAAAAAGAAACAGCCCACATAAGACAGAAAGGCAGGTTTCACCAGAAAAGGAAGTAAACGAAATAGAAGCAGAAATAAGCCACCCAGAGAAAAAGTTCAGAGAAGCGATCATAAGCTGGTTTAAAAGATTGGAAGACAAATTCGACAATATGGGTAAGAGCATAGAGGAAGGGAAGAAGAGCCAAGAGGAAGGGAAGAAGAGCCAAGAGGAAGTGAAGAAGATCCTAGAGGAAGTGAAGAAGCAGCAAGAAGAAACACAGAAGAAACTAGATGAGGTGCAGAATAAACAAGAAGAAATGAACAATGACATAAAGAACTCGATAGAAAGCATCAAAAGTAGACTAGAAGAAGCAGAGGACCGCATCAGTGAGCTCGAAGACACGGGAGGAAAAAATACCCAAGTACAGCAGCTTCTAGAAAAAAAAGTTAAAAAGGAAGAGGAGAGCCTAAGGGAACTTTGGGATAACATAAAACAAAACAACATCCGTATAACTGGGGTTCCAGAAAGAGTGGAAACTGAACAAGGATTAGAGAATGTGTTTGAAGAAATAATGACAGAAAATTTTCCCAGTATAGAAAAGAAAAAAGCCACACAAATCCAAGAATCTCACAGACTTCCAAATAAAATGAACCCCAACAAACCGAAACCAAGGCACATTATAATTAAATTGGCAAACACCGACGACAAAGTAAGAATCTTAAAAGCAGCCAGAGAGAAACAGAAAGTTACCTACAAAGGAACCCCCATAAGACTAGCTACTGACTTCTCAACAGAAACTCGTCAGGCCAGAAGGGAATGGAATGAAATATACAAAACCATGCAAAGGAAGGGTCTGAGTCCAAGAATACTGTACCCTGCAAGACTCTCAATCAAAATTGAAGGTGAAATCAAAAGCTTCGCAGAGAAAAATAGACTAAGAGAATATATTACCACCAAACCAGCCATGCAAGATATGTTAAAGGGCCTGCTATAATAAAAAGAAAGAGGAAGCGAAGAAGGACCTCGGGGGTAAGGACTGAAAATGGCAACAGATAAGTACCTATCAATAATAACATTAAATGTAAACGGATTAAATTCTCCAATCAAAAGACATAGGGTGACCGATTGGATAAGAAAACAAGATCCATATATCTGCTGTCTGCAAGAAACCCACCTCAGGAAAAGAGATGCACACAGATTGAGGGTGAAAGGATGGAAGATGGTATTTCAGGCAAATGGAAATGGAAAAAAAGCTGGGGTTGCAATACTTATATCTGACAAATTAGATGTCAAAGTGAAGGACATAATAACAGATAAAGAAGGCCACTTCATAATACTAAAGGGAACAATCCAACAAGAAGAAATAACTCTGGTAAACATATATGCACCTAATATAGGAGCACCTAAATACATAAAAAAAACTCTTGGATGATATTAAAAGAGAGATTGACAGCAATACAATCATAGTAGGCGACTTTAATTCCCCAATGTCACCATTGGACAGATCCTCTAAACAAAAAATCAGCAAAGAAACATCAATCCTAAATGACGCACTAGACCAGATGGAATTAACTGACATCTTCAGAGCATTTCACCCCAAAGCCACAGAATATACATTCTTCTCCAGTGCACATGGGTCATTTTCAAAGATAGATCACATATTGGGTCATAAGAAAAGTCTCTTCAA
>PVJN01023145.1:0-32611 GCA_004026805.1 Lasiurus borealis
AAGAAGAAGAAGAAGAAGAAGAAGAAGAAGAAGAAGAAGAAGAAGAAGAAGAAGAAGAAGAAGAAGAAAGTAGAAGGTCCCCAGAAAGCATCAGTATGAAATTAGGAATTGTTTGCCAACTGTATAATCTGGGAGATCAGTCCTTGCATCATTACAGAAACATCCACAAACAAAAGGATAAGTGACTTCTTTTGTAATTTTTAAATTACAGATTTAAAAATCTTTGTATTAATCCTTCACCTTTGCCTGAGGCAAGCTGGGGTGTTCACAGGATGTTTGGCTCAACATGTTAAAGAAAGAGCCCCAATACGTTCACAGCGAACATTTTGAAGTTCTGCATTCTGACTTGGAACCACAGGTGAGGTCAGTGCTTCTGGACTGGTTTTAGAGGTATGTGAAGTATGCACACTTCATAGACAAACATTTTATCCTGTGCAAGACTTTCTGTTGATTTTCTGTTGACACAAAGAGATATAAATAAAAACATGCTTCAAACCCATTGCAATGACCTCATAATTTATTACTTCCAAACTGGAGGAAATTAGTGCTCCTAAGCTCCAAGGGTTTGCTTATGTCACAGATGGTGCTCCCAGTGAAGAGGTTATGTTAGGGATGAAGCTCTTTCAGTAAAGGCCTTAAAATGGGGACTTTGTCCTGTAACAATCATCTCCTGGCTAAATCTCTTCCTCCAAGCTGATGCTCTTAAATGCCCTTAAGGTTCTGCCTCAGTATTAGAGTTCCAGGGCAGAATACTGGCTGCGACCACCTCGGGCCATGTTTCCTTATTGAGGTCCTCAAGAAAGCCTCAGGTTTGGAGCAGAACAGCATTTCTGAAAGTATAGATTGGATGGTGTAGTAAAAAGTGTATCATCCAATGAGTCCAGGGACGCTGAAGATTTTTAAGAAGATTTCTATGGAAGACAGATGCAGTATCCAGACTCATACAAAGGATCTGGCTATGCTGGATGAAGTAAATTACATAAATACCTTCAGAAAGGGGGCACAGTTGTCCCCAGTGTGCAATGGTGACATTATGACACCACCAAAGGGCGCTGAAAAGCACCAGGGAACACTGAGGACTTTCACTGGGTATTCACGTAGTCACTGAGTATTGGGTGCAATTTCCTAAAAATTAACTACTCAAGTTTTACAGGACGATAGTGCTGGCTGTCCTAGCCAATTCAGAAATCCCACTCCCATTCTTTGATTAAAAAAAAAAAAAATCCAACACTTGAAATTGGCACTATGGAGAGATTTATTTCATCCCCATGTTAGCTGTTTAAAGAAACTGCAAGACTTGTTTACAGAGATGAATTCATTCCCAAGGTGACTAGATAGAAGCCAGCCATGATTTACACCATAACATTTTTTTTTAATCTGGTGTTACAACATCTGGATAAACCAGAAATTTTATCATTTAAGTTTTAGACTAGATAAGTGCTATTTTAAAGGGTGCATTAAGTGATATAGTACTTTGAAACTAGCTTTTAGATTCTCAAAATTCATATCCTCTTGCTTAGTGCAATTTGGCTCTTGAAAATAAAATTTAAACTTGTTTACAACGGTTTAGTTTTGTAATAAAGTGGCTAATTTATCTGCAGCTGCTGTAGCAAGCTATTATAAAACTTGAATTTTCACAAATGGTGAACTTTAATCTGTTTTTAAACTAGTTTATTTGCCTTGCCATACATAACAGTTTTAACCAGGAAGCCTTAGAAAAACATGGTGTTTAAACTGTGCTCTAAACAGTGGAAATACTAAAGAAATTTATAAACAGGATAAAGGCAGTGACCCTTATATGGGGCTTTGACATACAGATTGCTTTATAATCATATTTTGTGCATTATAATTTGGTGAAAAATCTTGAGTACCCTTTCAAAATATTTATATGAGAAAGTCATTTTATTGCTCTAAGGTAGCCCTATGAACATTTTTTTTTATTTAGTGTGACTAAAGCTTTATTTGTTTGCAACATTGTTAGGTTCCTTTTAAAAATCCCTACATGAGTTAAGGATATTGTCAAGTGACAAAGCTTTAACACCTGACCTAAGCTTCTAATAAGGTGGAAAAGTATTAAATATATACTAACTCCCAGCAATCTATTTTTTAAAAAAGTAGATTTCATATAAGAGCTTAAAATTGGCAGTATGGAGAGATTTATTTCCTTCCTATGTTAGCTGTTTAAAGAAACTGCAAGACTTGTTTACAGAGATGAATTCATTCCCAAGGTGACTAGATAGAAACTGGCTGGTGTTTGTACGTGGCTAGAGTGCCAGCCCTCAGGTTTAAATCCAGGTAAAGAGTATTTACCTGGGTTGTAGGTTAATTCCCCACTCCGTTCCAGGGAATGGAGGGGAGAGGGAGGCAACAAGTCCATGTGTCTCTCACATCTATGTTTCTCTTTCTCTCCCCCCTTTTCAGTGGTTTCTGAAAAGCAATTGAAAAAATATCCTCAGGAGGAGAAGATTAACAACAACAAAAGAGTTTGCTTTATGTAGCTAATTCTACATAAATATTTCTTATTTAAAAAAATGAAATTACAGCCTCAGAAGTGGATTTCATTAAAAAACAAATTATACTAGATTGTTAGTTTATTCTCTCACTAAACATGACATGAAGTCTTCTGTACAGTTTTTGTTTTTAAATTGTTTCAGTATTTTAGCTGAAAACACCACTAAATGTGGACATATGTATTATATATAAACTTCACCTTTTAATACTGTTTATATTTAACCTATTGTTTAAAAATAAAAGCTAAAGAATTTTAACCAAATGCTTAAAAGTAAAGTTTTGCCATTGTTTGAGGGGGAAACGATCAGTTTGTTTCAGGTTCATAAATTATTTGCACCTTCCAAAATTATGTTAGAAAATATTCAGTATTGGCCCTGGCTGGTGTGGCTCAGTGGGTTGAAGCGTCGCCCCACACACTGAAAGATTGCAGGTTCAATTCCCTGCCAGGACACATGCTTAGGTTTCAGGTTCAACCTCCAGTTAGGTCTCATTCTGGAGGCAACAGATCAGTGTTTCTCTCTCTCCCCCTCTCTTCCTCTCTCTCTAAAATCAATTTTAAAAACTCTTAAAAAATGAAAATATTCAATTTTGTTTGCAGTTAAAATTTATTTTCACATTGTCTTTGCTGAATGGGTAAAATAAAATAAAAAACACATTATGTCATTTAGATTTGATTTATACAGAGACCAAAAAAACTCACATGACTTCTTTTGGTTCCATTACAAAATGCCAAAAAATCCACCAAGTCTATTATAATGCAAAGAGTCAAGTCGTAAAATGGACTTACTTGGTCTTCATTTGCAGTATTATTGGTTAAGCATAAAGAGCAGGGGGTGGGGTGAGGTGGTGATGTAATCCACACACTGGGTCAGAAACTCCCAAAGAGCTGAGTTTAATATTTGCAAGATTCGAGACTCCAAAGTTAGAAACTGCTTACACAATTAGAAGAAAATGTAGAATTATCTTTGTAAAAGCAAAAAAAGTGCTTTTAAAGTTTGACTTGCCTCTCCTCTGAATATTGTTCTTATGAAAAGAAAAGTAGACATTATGACCTTGGTTATAACTTTAATTATAACTCAACTTGAAATGCTACAATTACCTGTATGGGTAATCTGTTTGGAATAGATATTCATAAAGGGCTCAAAATTTTTTCTGGCTTTTATTTCTAGTTGCTAAGTGTACTGTATTTTTTCACATTAATTTGTTTCAAAGTCTTCTTAAATAAAGGCGACCTAGCAGCTGAGTTAAAATATTATAGTCTCACCTGGTCAGTGTGTCTCAGTAGTTAGAGCACCAGGTACTGAAGTGTCTCAGGTTTTATTCCCAGTCAAGGGTACGTACTGGAGTTGCAGATTCTATGGCTGGCTCTGGTTGGGACATGTAAGGGAGGCAGCCAATTAATGTGTCTCTTTCTTCTCTCTCTCTTTCTCTCTCTCTCTTTCTAACCCCTCTTCTTTCCCTTGCAACTTCTCTAAAAATCAATAGGGAAAAAAATCAATAGATGAGGATTAACAACAATAAAAATTACAGTCTTAAAGGAAAAATAAACATAATACTTCCTCCAAGAAAACGGCTTTTTTTCTAAGTACAGAGACATTTAATGTTGTTTGCCTTTTATGTATTGTTCTCTTTATTCTCAAAGTGATGTCACATGATAGAATTATTAAAATGAAGGTTAAAAAGAGCCAAGAAAGAGAATTGAACTAAGAGTTGTGCCAGACAATTGATGTAAAGGATCATTTCTGCAAGAGATATGGAGTGTTATAAAATATTTTTTTTGCATAGTTTTGGCTCTCTGTTTTCATTCCAATTGCCTAACCTGACTTATAGCAACCCACAGTCATTTGTTTATGGTTCAAAATGGATTTGTAGATCTGGGATAGTCTTTAGACATCATTAGGCCTGCTTTCTCACTTTACCTGAGAAGTGAGAGAGATTGGGAAAGCAGAACCACTTATCGGAAATCACACAGGTAGAAACCACCTGACTCAGCCCAATGTTTTCCGAGACCCACCCGGTACACACACTTACACTGACTCTTCTAGCTACCAAATGTGCACTGTCCAATATACAAGAGAGGAGAGATAGGATGTACCTGCTCTTCCCATTGTACCTCTTTTCTCAAATGCTCATCTATCCTATCTGTCCCTATCTGGCATTAGGAAAATGAAAACGATAATGTGAATTAGTACTTGTAAATGACATAGGTAATGGAAGGTCTATCTGAATATCCCCAAAAGTTCTTCACTCCAGTGGCCATCTTCATGCATCACCAGAAGAAGAAATAAATTTCTGGCTTAAAAAAACATTGTGTGAAAAACAGGTGAGTGAGGGGTAGTCACCTGTGGCTGCAGGTAGAGGGAGGGATGGACTATAGACAGGGGGAATCTTTGAGAGGATGAAAATGTTCCTTATCTTAGTGTGGTGGTCATTTCTCAGATGTATATAATTGCCATAACTCACAGAATGGTACATTTTAAATGGTTTCCGTTTTTATACATAAATATTTTCTCCATAATAGTGAGTTTAAGAAAACTATGTCAGGAATCCTATGATAAAAATGTCTAAAATATTATTTCTCTTGCTATCTAATGAATAAAAAAGTCTCCATTCTTGTTTTATAAGATTACCATAAGGTACTTTTAGGAAAGCAAAACTACCTACCTATATACTATAGGAAATCAAAGATTTCTGAGTATCAACACAATTTGAAATATGAGACTATGTTAAAAAAAAGAAAAGGTGAATTTCTTCTCTTCCTCACCCAGGAAAGGACTGGAAACTGAACTCCTTGGATGTGAGAAGGAAGAAGCCCTATCTCTTTACCTCTTTGCTGACTGGAGTGTCCACCTCAGTTTACAGGCAAAGAAGAAATACCTTTTAAAAGCTGACTACTTTCTTTACTTACTTTCCATTTGACCCAATATCTAAAAATATACAGCTATGCAATAGGCTCCCTTTCTCCATCACAGCAGATAATAAATCTACAATTCTGGTCAACTCTCTTAAGTCTGCCAATTAACTTCTATCTTTAAGCAGGCCATTTCACATCGCCTCTGCCAGAGTCTCCAGGGAGAATGTCTAAATGCAGTGCCCTATTTTCATGCAACTTAATGCTCTTAAACCTGATACTATCTCCTGGATCTTGAATTAGGGCTGGTGTAGGAGGCACAGAGTCAGAGCAGCTGAAAAGGCCTAAATACTTCTATAATGCCATGGGAAGTAGATGGTGCTATCTCTGCCCTGCCATACAAAGGAAAGAATTAGAGGTTTAGTGCACTAACTGGGTGAAATGTTGCACAGCATATTGTTAAGTAAGACCAATTAGGCCCTTTGCCAATGAAGTTGAATCTTTAAATAACAGGGCAGAATGCCCGCTGGGGGAAGATGCTATCTACATGCAGAAATAGCTTTGGGATGGGCAAGGAAGAGGGTCTCGCTCACCTGACTCATTCCTGACACAAACCTCATGCTCTGGCTTCCTCAACTCTTCTGTTGGCTGGAGAGGCCTTCCCTTCTGTCCTTGCTCATTTTCCTTTTCATTTCCTATAGAGCAGCTGTTCTCAACCTGTGGGTCGAGACCCTTTTGGTGGTCGAACGACCCTTTCACAGGGGTCGCCTAAGACTATTGGAAAACACCTATTTCCCATGATCTTAGGAACCAACACACCTCTCCTGGGTGTAGCAAAATGTAGCAATGTAGTTTACTGTTGTCATATTAAGACTGTTACCCATGCTACACCACGATTCAAGACAAAATTTCATTTATTTGTAATTAGAAATAAATATTTCACAATATATAATTACATATTGTTTTTTTGTGATTAATCACTATGCTTTAATGATGTTCAATTTGTAATAATGAAAATACATCCTGCATATCAGATATTTACATTACAGTTCATAACAGTAGCAAAATTACAGTTATGAAGTAGCAACGAAAATAATTTTATGGTTGGGGGTCACCACCACATGAGGAGCTGTCTTAAAGGGTTGTGGCATTAGGAAGGTTGAGAACCACTGCTATAGAGGCTTACCTTTGTGTAAATGTGACTCGTGAGAATTCAGGATGATAAGTAATTTACTGATCAGAAATTAGGAAAACAAGCTAGATATTTCTCTCTCTGAAGCCCTTCCCCTGAGGTTATTGATTCTTTGTAGAATGGTTTTATTTTCTCCTTTGATCTAGTATCTTTTTGATGGAGCCTGGAGGAAACAGCATGGCTTTGGAGTTAAAAGACCTGGTTACAAGAAAAAGTACCATCGTACAAGTGGGATGATGGAGGAAAAGAGGTTTTCTGCTTTGCTTTCAATAATAAGATTGTGTGTTCTTAACCCACATTGTTTAAAGACAGAACTTTGAAGTATAGGTTTTGTTTTTAAGCAACCATTAATTCCAAACTAAACAATAACAGCTGTTTATAATGCAGTGACATCTGAGTTGACAACAACTTAAGAGTCAGAAGCTAAAACCTAAAAGTGGAAAGAGAGGGATGAAGATGCCAAAGGAGGAAGATCAGAGACGTAACCTGGAGGAAAAGAAGTGGGGAAACGATGCACATCCCCGAAAAGGAAAGTGACTATGCGTGAGGCATGTGTAAAACAAAAGACCAGGTTTAAGTAAACAAAGATTCTGCAAATGAAACATAAAAGCTTGTGGTTGACTCGGGGCCACAGTGAAGCTTGGAGTGCTGGGCCAGTGACACTACTTGTAAAATTCACAAGTGGAGAACAAATTGGCTGGATCTTTGGGACTTAAAATGTTTACTTTTCCATTAAAAAAACAAACCAAACAATATTCAGTGATTGTAAATAGGTCCCGGTGGACGTGAACAATGGAGAGATGTGGTGAGAAGACTCAGAAAACAGCCGCTCCGGCTAATGAGCGCGGTGTTCCTCAGCGAGCCTGTGTGCTCAGGGCTGTAGCTTCATATTAACTGCACAGAATGTAGTCACATTTTCTGCGGGAAGGACTACAGTAGTTAACATTCGCGGGATGCTTACTATGTGCCTAGCCCTGGACTAAGGGCTTTCTGCGCAAACCTCACGAGCATCCAAAGATAGAGACAGAGTTTGAGTCTCATTTCAGAAAGGAAGATCTTGAATGGGCAGTGGTCCGGCAATGTGCACAAGCCACACAGCAGGCAGGTGTTAGAGGTTTGAGCCCAGGCCTCTCCCTGCAAAAGCTGGGGCTCTTCATTTCTCTCCAGCTTTTCACATCCAAGCTGGGGATGGTAAATCTCCTCTAGCTCACGGGCGTGTTTTGGGAGCAGTATAGAAAAGGAGATGTGTGGAAATGCAATGTAAAACATAAACTACCTGCATCACCGGCTGACTAGTGCTAATTACATGCCAACTGAAAACAGTTTCAAACCTTTTAGGAAATTCAAACACATTATCATTTTTAAACATTAATTAAAATATTTCCATACATTTGGATGGGCCAAGGTAGCTTATTTAAGTCAAACAAATAATTAACATTGATAAACTGTGAACATTTGCCAGTGTGAATAGATCTCAAAGATATACTGTTGAGCACACACGAACCTACACCTACACACACACACAAAAAGGGAGCTGTGAAATGTTATATACAGGGGTTCTCAAACAAATGTATACACATTTTAACAGCTGATAGCTCAATTTTGAAAAAAAAATGTATTTTAATAAATATTGCCTTTGTAATTACTCAAAGTGTGCATATACAATTTGGGGGGACACCCTATATTATTTTTTAAACATTTGTTCAATTTCTCAAAATTTTGAAATACACAGGGGTTCTATGTATTACATATAAATAAATACTCATTTAGTAAATTTATAAAGTCATGGATCATATTGAAAATCATATATCACCAGCCACTCTATCAGATAAGCCCTGCTATTTAATGGATTTAATGCAATAAGTGCTTGTTTATCCTTGTTTACATCACAATCTAGTACAGGTGTTCCTGGTTTTACATGGCCACTCAAGGAACCTAGCCATTTCCATTGTGTGGACCTTGGTCCCTCTCTCTTCAGGTGGCAGATGTGAAGATGAGTCATGTACAAGTCCCTACTTGGGCACAGAAGTGACATAGCTCCACCCATGTCCCGGGGGCAGTATTCACTCAGGTGTCCAAATACACCAAAATGCACAAATGTCTGGGAAGTGTAGCTTCACCTCGATTCTGAGAAGAAAGAACGGGTTTTGGTGAATGACCATGGGGAAGGGGTTGAGAGTACACACTAACTTCTGGATAGTTGCCATGTGTAGTCAGGAAAAGAGGAAAACTAAAGTAAATATGTAACATTTGATATTTTTATGGTCGAGTGAAAACTACATAAGCATTATATCACCATTCATACTTTTCTTCATGTTTAAATGTTTCACACTTTTAAAAAGAAAAATGTGGTGCAAATGGGAAACTTTTCTTAATGTTCCATATTAAACTGCCTGTCTTTAACCAAAACAGAGTTGGCAAACTAAGGTCCGTAAGCTTTTACATTTTTCAAGAATTATAAAAACAAACAAACAAATAAGTAAACAAGAAGGAGAAGACTATATAATAGAGACTGTGTATGGTCTACAAAGCCTACATCATTTACTATCTGGCCTATAGTAAATAAATACATACATACATACATACATACATACATATATAAATGGTCAACCACTGTGCTAGAACAAAAGAAAATGTGATTTATGTCTGAAAACATAAGATAAAACTCATATATGTCAGCCATTGTGCTCACACATGAATTTTTTTAAATAAAATTTTTTTATAACAGTGTTATCGAGTGGATAAATAGGAATTTGAAATTCAGAGAGGTGAAGTAATTTGCACAAAGCCATACAAAGCTATTGAATGAAATTTTGTGGAATTGAAACCTTGGCAGTCTGATTCCAGAGTCTATGCTCTTCACTCCTATACCATTCTTTCTTCCTAGTTTACATTTTGATCTCTCACATTTAAAAGTATTTTATCTATCTTAATAATGAACTGATGAAATTACAGTTTACATTTAAAGTCACATGTTTATATTGCATTTGACATTTAAATATACATATGCATACAAACATATATAGAAGGCATTTCAGGGTAATAAAGGGGGCATTATGAAATACTTGTTATTAAAGGAGTGTCAGTACTGGTTTGGGAACTGCTTCTGTGGAGTGGGAAAGAGAACTGAGTTTGCCATTCCAGGAAACACTAAGAATTACAGGATGGGAAACAGGAGGAGAATGTAGTAACAAGGAAATCAAGGAGGTGGAGATTTGCAAGGCACAAGGTATCCTAGTTGGTTCCCTGGAAACAGCCTGAGATGGAGTTTCTTTGGAAGGTCTATTGAGAAAGTCCTCTTAAGAAAAACCTATAAAAGTGTGAGGGGCAAAAGAATGAACAGAAGAAGCAGCTAAGTGAAGATGGGGTTTAATTGGCCTCTGGCTTTAATCTGATCCATGGGACACCCTGGAACATAACCAGCCCCAAAACATTGATGCAGGTGTCACCTGTGAACTCCCATCAGCTGAAGGTTGCTCTCTGGGGAGAGGTGCTGTGAACCCTTAGCAGTCAATTCTTAAAGCACCTAGAAGATGGATATATGCCCTGATGAAGGGGGTGTGGGGCCTATGAACAAAATTACTGTGGCTTCTGCTGCAGCCCCAACACCTAGGAAGGTCTAGTCTGCAGAGTGTTCACCAGATTAATCAAACACAAGCCTTGGTGAGAATGAGCAAGCTCTGGAGCAAGCTCTCCAGTGTTGGGAGGGAGTCTAATTGAACTGGGTTGAAGGATGGAGGTGGGGACAGCAAGTTTCAATCACTCTTTTGAAAAACTTGGATTGAAAAGAGAATCGGAAAACTCAGCTAGAGGCAGATGTGAAGATAAATCCATTAAGTTATAAATATCTCAAGCCTCTTCTGGGCCTCTTCTCAACCTCTAAGTCTCCAATCTTTTTTTAAAAATATATTTTATTGATTTTTTTTACCGAGAGAAAGGGAGCGAGGTAGAGAGCTAGAAACATGGATGAGAGAGAAACATCAACCAGCTGCCTCTTGCACACCCCCTACTGGGGATGTGCCCGCAACCAAGGTACGTGCCCTTGACCGAAATCGAACCTGGGACGTTTCAGTCCGCAGGCCAACGCTCTATCTGCTGAGCCAAACCGGTTTCGGCTAAGCCTCCAATCTTATCCCAGCTCTGGCCACATGTGATTGGGTCTGAAATGAGTTGGTGTGTAATTTATATAAGCAGTCAGTAGCCTGGCAAAAGAGTCTTGCTGATGGCAAAGTGATGAATGGCCAAATCAATCGGGTCTTTCCTTTTAGGGAGCTTGAATGTGAGGCCCACTTTGTAGAAGCAAAGAGGGGGCAGCGGAGTCATGAGCTGGCACCAGAGTTGCTCCTGGGCCATCAGCATCCACACTGTGTGGAATCATTAGAGCTCCTGCTGCTCACCAATGAGCCACAACCTTGAAGTTCTGCGGGCAGAGGCACCGCTGAGGCCCTTTCCTGTCTGTGGCGGCTTACACTAAATCCTCATTAACTGAGATATCCAAGGGATCCCATTTTTCTGACAATCTCAAAACGCCTACCTCAAGGCAGATGGTTTGGTGGTGGTGCGGGGAGGAGGAAAGGGGAGTGGAGATACAAAGAAGGGGCTTGCTTTGTATTGTGTCTGATCTAAGATGTCATCAGCTGTAAGGCACTCCACTGTTTATGTTCCAAGAAAGAAAAATGTTCAGTAGAATTATAAAGAGCCTTCCTTGTAAGAAACATCCTGATTTTAGAGATGTGAAATGTGAAAAAATGTAAGTCTTAGGATCGATGAAATACAGTATATTCGGGAAGTGAGAGTGGGAGATGTTTCTAGATTGAGTGGAGGAAACTACTGGGCAGACAGAAAAATGAAGATACATCAGGAGGGAGAGTGGGATGATAATGGAGCTAGGTCCCGGCAGAGGCAGGAGGGACCAGCTCAAGGACACAGAGGAAAGCTTCATCCTCATGACGTGGACGGTGGGCCATGCTCAAGCACATAAAATACGTATGTCGGCGAGAGAAGCGATGGTGAAAAAGCTCAGGCCTTGGGCCTCCCTTTCCTCAGTTATTAGGTGGCAATTTTGTGTTTCATTTCGAAATTGTTTTTTTTATGAGTTCCTTTATAAGCTCAGGCTTTTGTTTCTGGGCGTTTACTGCATTTTACCAATGATTTTTAAAAGCTGGTTGAGGGCATAGGGGTGCAGAATTTAGTGTTTAATAAAAGGGCAAATAAGCTCAAATACAAGAGTGCTACTTCTGGGATCACACCACACTTCAGCAGGATTGCAGACAACTCATTTCTTATGAGATTGCCAAGTGATGCCATCTCAGATTAGGATGTTAACGAACATATTGCAAGCTTGAAAGTACAATGCCAGGAAAACCTGAGTGTGAGTAAGGTGTTTATTACCAAAAGCCCATGTTTACAGACAAAGGCCTGCAAGCTCAGGGGAAGCCATCACTGGATTTACAGAGGAGACAGTGGGTCCAGCAGGTGACCTGCCCAGAATCACACAGGTGTGTGGAAGCAGGCCTTCAGAGCTTCTCGGCCTGCCATGGGGAGGTGCCTTCACACCACTCCCTTACTCACTTGGCAGTTTTATAACTTCTCTCTCCAATTAAATGTTTTCATTTATTTTGGAACAAACTTAGTGCGTTTACAGTTTTCCTTTCACAAAGACAAACATTTCACTAACATTCAACTTCAGATGAAGAGATTTTTGAGCTTGGGACTTGGCACTCAGTGCCATGATGATGCATGATTTCGATATGTTCTCCATGGACATAAGTTCATCAGGGACAAAGGTTCTGTGCAGTTTTTAACAAGTGTTCTGTGTGGGGTCTTTCACTCAGGGCTCCACCTGTGCCAATGGGTTCAGTGAGTCTGAGCAGGGGTGGTGAAGGATTAAAGACAGACCAGGGAATATAGCTAGGGCTTCAGCATGTCTCCTGAACCTGGATGAGGACACAGAAAGACCCAGTCTGCAAGCCAAGGCTTTATTTTATAATGAGATCAAAACAAGGGTAGTAGTCAACATGTTTACCATGTTCTTGTGAGTTTCACCTTGTTTTGGCAGCACTTGCTGCACCTCCCACAGCCCATTAGCTACTAAGGAAGGAACTAGGGAGGGCTATAAGGTTAAGCTTAATTAAGCTGAGAGGGCTCTGTCCTCCAAGCTGGGATTTGTTGGTGGCCCACCACAGGTCAGTCTGAGGCTGCTCACTATACCCACCCGTATTTAGACCTAACTGAGTGCTGCTTTCTACAAGGCTGAGCACTCAGATGTCCCACCATCTCTGGTGTGACCAGACTTCCCAGGCAGCTTTGGAGGACCCCAGAAATGGACCAGGATGAGCTTTCCTCTATGTTCTCCACCCACCGTACCCACTGCTCAGGTTACTCGATCGTGTGTTGTTACATGGACTTCTCTGTCTTTGTTCATGCGAATCTCTCAGGCTGGAAGCAGTTCTACCTGTCAACCTTTTCAAATGCATCTCCAGCCACAGAACCACGGTCAGTGTCTAGCCCCTATCCTTTCCAGCTGGGGCCAAGGGCAAATGATTCTACCCCTCCATGCCTCACACTCAGTATTTGTTTTTTTTCACATGGCTTGATATTTGATAGCCATTAGGCAAATAATCAGGTGCATCAAGTGAGTCTAGGTATATACTTAAAGATGAAAGGGTTATGCCTGTCATTCAGATGCTATTCCTTTGTAAATTTTAACATATGTAATAACTGTGTTTCACAACCAGAAAGGACTGGTTTCACAACAGAGACAACCAGAAAAGAGCATTGGAGGGGTTCTAAGGAGGAGGTTGCAACCCAGGTCCCTTAGAGCCCTGGATGTGAGGCCAGGACTCAGGGCTCGTGGATTGCCTGGGATTTCAGTGACATGGCTGTGGTCCCAGCTAGGCTCGTCTACCTTTCTGGTTGATGCAAGCGCCTCAGGCCCCATAATCTTCTCTCTGGGGAATGGCCTCTTCTTGTCAGAAAGCCCTCATGTTCTTATATGCCTATGCATTTCCTCAACATGCCAATTGCTTTACCCAGGAGCTGGCTTGAATGTGCACTGCAAAATGTTGTTTGCTGACTTAACTTTTTAACCTCATCCTGTCAGCTTCTGCCTGGCCTCTCGCCAGCAGGGACCTTCTGTGGCCTGGTTGTGTGCATAATAGATCAACGTTCTGTTGAACTGGAGGACCTCCGGAACCCCGTTTGGTGAAAGTGCCATTCTTGAACCAGAGACTCAGCTGGAAATGACAGGGTGCAGGGGCATCAGCAGCGATGGCTCAGTGTGGGGTGGGCCCTGTTAAACTGCACCATGCCCTGTGTCCAGTCGACCACAGGGAGACATATGACCATTATTCTACCCACACAGTAGGAATTCGGTTACATTTATTTTTCTAAAATTAATGCAGTTGGGTTGAGAGTTTTAGTAAATGTTAAGTATGTGTAATTAATGGCAAATATTTTGCTCTGAGACTCTCAACAGATCATTTGCAATTAATCAGTTGATTCTGAAGGTTAATCAAATAAAATAGCCACTTTTTCCAAGTCTATATCCTCAAAGCACACACTCGTGCACACACTCATGGACATGCATTCATGGGCACACACTGACATATCACACATGAAGTCGTAAAGGGAATAATGCTTGCCAACTTCGCCACTTCAGATGTTTCTTGAAATTATACTTATTTCCACCTTCTCCATTCCTTTATACCAAACTCCTCATGTTCTCCTCTTATCAAGCATCAAATATAAACATATTTGAGAATGCAGTTTTATGTTTCTTATAACTCGCACATCCCATCAGTATGTGTCAGGCCTTAGTGCAGAGATGTCTTTGGCCCTGACACCCAGTGCTCTTGTCTGGGCCAAAATCCGGCTGTGTGGAGGTGGAGAGGATGAAAAGCACCATTGAACCTAACTGTTTGGATGATTAAAACAATAGGATCCATCTTAAGCCATCAGTTTTTGCTGGCCCAGGGACATGACCATAAACTCACAGCCCCGGAATTATTTTACAAATACATTAGACTCAGAAATAAAAATTACTAAATTAGTCTTTTTACTTTCATAAAAGTTAAAAAAAAAATCTCTTTTAAAAGTAGCCTGATACATTTTAGCAAACGTGTCCTCCCCTATTGTAAGGCACCTGTAAAATAAAACAAAGCCGCGGCAAAACCTGTGGGGATCCTTAGGGAGAGCTGCAGGGCTCTGGCTGTGGGGGTTGGCAGGTCTGGGAACAGCTTGGCTCACGGCCGCAGAATAACAAACCCCACTCTCTCTCTCTCTGCTTCCACCTCCAGCCTGTCCCTGAAGCAGCCACTGAACCCAGGTGCTGCTTACAAACTGAGTGCTCTCAGACATCCAATCATATTTAAGGTTTCTGAAAAACTCTTTAGAGTTTATGGTTGGTTTTAAAAAGTGGACTTTCAAACTAAGCAGAAAAATAATTTTCTTTGGAGCTTTGAAAGCTTTGAAATAAAGTATAAATGCTTGGGCTTTGAACTAAATATGACAAAAATGACTACAAAGCTCTTCATCCTTATATGATTGTTCTGGCAAATTTTGGAAGCATTGTCAACAATTTTTTACCTTATATAATAGCCTTTCACTATAATTTTACCTCTTTAATATTGAAGTAAAAATAAAAATTAAAATAGCAATAAAATAAGATGAAAATATGAATAATAAAATGTCAATAAGCATTGTACTTACTGGTCAATAATTACTTTAAATGTAAATAGATTAAATGCTCTAAAAGACATCAGGTGGCCACATGAGTAAGAAAAAAAAAATCTACATATATGGTTATATATATGTAGCCCTAATATACAAATAGACTGAACGGCAGAACAACCAGTTACTGTCACATGTGCTGACCGCCAGGGGGTTCACACGGAACATGATGAACTGAACGTTGGCAGCAGGTGTCAGAGCGTGGACCATGGCGGGCATCCACCATATCGGGATGGTGGAGTAGGTAAGCGGGGGTGCCAGACCAAGGCAGGGTGTTGGTGGTTGTCATCGGGGAGGGCTTCCGTGGTTATTGAAAATTCTTTGCTCCCACGCACCACAGTCCCACCAAGCACTTGTTCCTGCTACCAGTGCCGGCCCTGCTCAGACCCTCTGCCAGCACTGGAGCCACCACTCACACCTGCTGCCGGTGCCCAGCACTGGCCCCAATTGCTCTGCACCATCAGTGAGTGTGAGCAGCGGCTTCCTGCCCGGATTGCCCCTCAAGGTTTCTCCACCTTCCCTTGCTCCTAAGGGGCAATCAGGGCCAGCAGCCACCTCTCGCACCCACTGCTGGTGATGACCCTGCTCACACCCACTTCCAGTGTTGACCCTGCTCACTCCCACTTCTGATGCCAGCCCCAATCACTTACCGCCTACAGTGGGTGCAAGCAAGGCTGGTGCACTCAGCGAATGGGAGTGGCTGTAGGAGCGGGGCTGCCTACAGACAGGGAGCTGGGGCCCACAGTGAGAGGGGCCAGGCAGGAGCGTGTAGGATGGGCTGAGACCCACTCATGTGTCCACCTCAGCCTCGTAGGCCACATTTCTTTTCAAGGTGAATGAATCGTGCACTAGGCCCCTAGTTCTTTCTATAAGAGTTCAACTTCAGGTTGAAAGTGAGATGTTATAGAGGTGGAGTTAGATTATTTGGGGTTGGTTACCAAATAGTGAGGGCCTTATATACTATTATAAGTACTAATTTTTTTTTCTCATAGTGAATTGGGATACTTCAGAGTACATAGAGCAGAAAACGTGTGATCTGATTTGATCTTTAAAAGGGCCCTCCAGGTCATAGCACTAAATATACTAGCAAATATGGTTGTGTGTGTGCAATTTTGGAAACACAATGACCAACAAAAAGGAAGGGTATTGCAATTATCCAGGTGAGAAGTAAAGGTATCTGGACCAGTGTAGTAGAGGAGGAGGTGGCGAGAGGTGGGAAGATGCTGGATAGAATTGGGCGTTTCCTAGAAGCTCTTCCTTTTGAGAAACGGTGCACTCCCTTTGGGACTCCCTTCGGTCTTCACAGAAGGAACCAGGGACGGTACTTAATGCAAAAGCACACAGGCTAGCTGTAGAGGGAGAGGGAGAAGGAGATCTCTGGTTCTATTAAAGAGCGCATTTCAATATTTATAAGGCCAGCAAATGAATGCCATTTTTCAGCTCCGAGTCCTACACGCTGATCAAGACCGAGTGGCTGTGGCACCCACCCGCCCTCTCGAGCCTCCTGCTCGTGCACTTGTGCAGGTCCAAGCTACAGCGGACCTTCCAGAGAGGGGCTACCTATCCTCCCATCAAAGTGCGTGGCAAACTCATTTTACCAGACACTGCAACATTACCTCCCCTCAGACTGTGTGCTTTTTATCTTCTAATTCTGAGCAGTCTTTGTGAAGGCTCCTGTCTGAGGATCCCCTCAGCGTTTTTTGGTGTACCATAAATCACTGCCTCTCCACGCCGCCTGACGGTTTCTAATAAGAACTTCCCTGCGGCCTCAAGACGACTCTCCTGGGGAGAAGTCAGCGTCTGCTCATCTTCTGTCTTCCCAGAGTCTCAGGGACACCAGGTTTGCTGCGAGGGGGGGCATGTCTTGTTCTTTCTGTGTCAGCCAAAAATGATAGGTTGGAAGGGCTTGGAAATGCCACGAGCACAGTTCTGGCAGTTGCATCCCTGAGAGTTACAAGGCGAAGAGACAAACCTCTCTAAGCCTGCGGGCGCAGGTGGGGAGTGTTTCGGCAGAGGACATGCGGATGTGTGAAACCCCTCTCTGTAATATAAAAATGTGCTCTGTGCGGAGTTTGAGCGATGTGATATTTCCCCTGAGGAACTGCTTCTAGGGATAGATGCTTTGTTTTTCTTTAGTCTTCTCTGCTCCTCCTCCTCTCCTCCTTCACCCCTTGCCATTTCCCTCACTCTTCCTTCTTCTATCTCCTTCTTTTTACCAGATATTTCCCGAGTGCCTCCCGTGTACCAGCCACCCTGCCAGGCTCTTAGATACAATAGTGAATAAAACATCAACATAAAAACATTCGTGCAGTGAAAACCCTTGTTAAGAGGACAAAAAGACAAGCTAGAGACCTGAGGAAAACCTTTGGAAACCAACTGGCAAAAGACTCAGAATACACAAAGAACACTCAAATTTCCCAGTGAAAAAGCAAGCAGCCCAGTTAGAAAAGATATAAACTGACATTTCACTAAAGAAACTATACAGATGGTAAATATTAGGGAAATATCACTATTAGGGAAATGTAAATTGAAGCTATGATGAGATATCCCTACATCTACTCGAACATGTCAAATAAAGAGTGACAATTCCAAATGCTGGTGAGGATGCAGAGAAACTGGTTCTCTCATACGTATAGTGTTGGTGGGAATGTAAACTAGTACTGCCCCTCTGAAGAAGAATTTGGCAATTTTTTTATTTCAGTTTTTTATTTTATTTTATTTTGTATCTTTAGCATTGAAAATATTACTTATGTCCTCCTTTCCCCCCATTAACCTCTTCCAGCTGCTCCCTTCTCCCCACTCCCCAATCCCACACCCTCCCCCCCACCTCAGGCCCTTACCACCCATTGTCTGTGTCCATGAATTTTGCATATATGCATACAAGTTCATTGGTTAATCTCTTCCTACCCATCCTCCCTCTAATGCTCAACAGTCTTTTCATGCTTCTATGTTTCTGAGTCTATTTTTGATCATCAGTTTATTTGGTTCATTAGATTCCACATAAGAGTGAGATCATATGATACTTGTCTTTCTCTGACTGGCTTATTTCTCTCAGCATAATACTCTCCAGGTTCATCCATGCTGTTGTAATTGGTAAGAGTTCTTTCTTTTTCATTGCCACATAGTATTTCATTATATAAATGTACCACAGTTTTCTAATCCTCTCATCTGCTGATGTGCATTTAGGCTGTTTCAAGTCTTAGCTATTGTAAATTGTGCTGCTGTGAACATAGCGGTGTGTATATTGGCAATTTCTTTAAAACTAAACATATTTAGCATAAGAACCAGAAATCCAATATCTGATCATTTATCCCAGAGAAATGAAAATGTATGTCCACACAAAAAAAATATTTCATGAATATTCTCAGTATCTTTATCTGTAATAAAGACTACAGGTTTGGAAATAACCTTCACTTCCTTCAATGAGTGACTGGTGAAACAAACTGTGGTGCAGCCATACCCACGGGACACTACTCAGCAATGAAAAGGAACAACTTGTAAACAAAATTTGGGTGGAACTCGAGGGAATAACGCCAAGTGGAAAAAAAGCCAGTCTCAAAAGGCTACATGCTATTATTCCATGTATATAACATTTTTGAAATGACCATATCACAGAGATGGGAATAGAGAACTGATTTAAGTTGGAAACAAGGCTGGGGGTACTGACTATCAAAATAGAGTATAAGGGCCCTGACTGGTGTGGCTTAGTTGGAACATCATCCCATACATCAAAAGGTGGCAGGTTTGATTCCTGGTCAGGACACCTACCCAGGTTGTGGATTCCATCCCTGCGTGGGGCGTGTTATGGAAGCAGTTGATTGATGTTTCTCTCTCTCTCTCTCCCTTTCTCTTTCTAAAATCAATTAAACATTTTAAATAGAGTCTGAGGAATCTTTGTGGTGATGAAATTGTTTTGTAGTCTGCATGTGATAAAACCACATAGAACTTTGTACACACACTCAAATAAGTGCACGTAAAATTGGAAAACTCTGAATAAGGTCTGTGAGTTGTATCGATGTTAATTTCCTAGTTTTGATATCATCCTATAATTATGTTACTATTGCTATTACCATTGGAGGAATGGTGTCAAGTGTACACAGGACCTCTCTGTACTATTTTCACAATTTCTTGTAAATCTAGAATTATTTCAAAACAAAAGTTAAAAAAATACTAAGCAAAAATCATGAAATAAAGTCACTCGCTCACCAATACTCTGGTTTCAATATAATATAGTTTTTTACTTATTCATCTTGTATGTGTGTGTAAAAATGATTATATTTGCAAAAAGGGCTTATCATGTTCATAGTGTATTGCTGTCAATTTTTTAAATTTAAAAATATGTCATAAATAGGTTTCCATGTTTTAAATTGTTTCTATAATGTTCTTCGATGTCTTATTGATATTAAATAGATGAAAATAGCCCATTCATTTGCAAACTCCCTTGAATGGCAGAAGCTTCCTTCTTTAAACCTGGGATTATGGAGAGGTGAAGGTGGGGCTGCTCCTTGATGAGTCGGAGCAGGAGGCTCAGTGATGTTTCCGGGGGCCTCCCGTTCACTCACTGAGCTGTAATGATCCCTGACACCTCTCCAGCCGATCATAAGGCTCTGCCGGTGGAAAATTGTGTCTGTTTTTAAAAAGACAATGACAAAAATGCTATATCAAATATGTTCATTGGTAAATGTTTCATTATACTCAACTCTGTTCCTAGCCTTTATCAGATGAGGTAATTACCTCAGCTTCACATTTTGACTTTGTAAGGAAATGAAAAGCATAAATATTGAGAGGTTTGCATTGGTGATAAACAGAGTGAGGAGAATGGGCTATTTGACCTTCCCCATGCCTCCCAGAACTTTTCACGGAGAATTCCTACTTTCCTAAGGATTGTCCCTGTAGACCCAGGCCATCCGTTTTGACAGCTAAGGCTTATATAGTCATATATTTTCATCTATAGAAATTAGTTATTGGCATACCACTCCTAGCAGTGCTGAGTTTTTCTTACTGAAATTGAAAATATGTCAAGCCCTCCAAAATCTTTCTGGCAGTAATTAACCTAAGCATGCCCTATATGGTTTGTGCTAGTATAGGTAATATGTAAATATTGCACAATGTGTCTTTAAAAGTTTAAGTACTTACTAATAGTCATCTATGATATATAGATTCAGCTACATATCATACCAAAAATAATATGTACACTGCCACTTCCTAAGAAAACAATTAAATGCTCCATATCCGGTAACACATACTTCTGGCAAAATTGAATGAAAGGCAATGTTACTTCAATGAGACATGCTTTTGGCAATTCACTCTGTTTATAGAAGTCTCAGGTGCCAAATTTGTTGCTAATCAGGTTTTCTATCTCAGTTGACAGTCCTGGTAGAGTGCCATGTTTTTATTTTCTTGTGGTATTTAATATTATGATTCAGAAGTTTAGAGAAAGTGGATTGTCTCTTTGTCAGTGTACAATGTATAAAGGCAACCAGGTTATTGATGTTTCCCATTTTCTAGAAAAACAATTATTGATACAAATCTTAAAACTTGTTCCCAGCCCGACTGGTGTGGCTCAGTGGTTGAGTGTTGACCTATGAACCAGGAGGTCACAGTTTCTTTCCCCGTCAGGGCTCAAGCTTAGGTTGCGGGATGAAGCCCCAGTGTGGGACACACTGAAGGCAGCTGATCAATAGTTCTCATCTGTGAGAACTCTCTCTCTCTCTATCATGTTCAGCACAGGACTGCAGCTCACTCAAAATTCTCTCTCTCTCTCTCCCTCTCCTTTTCTCTCTGAAACCAATAAAAATATATATCTCAAAGAAGTAACCGGTCCCAAAGGACTCTAAGAACCAGGCAAATTTTAGGGTAAACACAGCAATCATCACCCTCCCTACATGAACTTATTGGAACCATTAGTCAATGTGAAAAGCTCAAGTACTTTGTCACCCGCACTAAAATGCAGTTTCATTGTGGTCCCAGAGTTCCAGATGGACACAAAGGCATTTCAACTCCATTGGCGTTTCTTGTGAATCTCCATGAATCAGGTTCCATTTCAAGGACTGTCACAAATGTTTTCTGAGAAGCAGCCATAACGCAATGAACAAAACAGAATTTTGATGCAGCATTGTTCTGTGAGATCTCGATTGGTGAAAGCAGTGAACTAGGAAAGGAGACTGAGCAAAGGCATAGTGTCCATGTGGCTGGGCTTGGATGGAATTGCAGTAGCTTCTCATGTGCACATCATGCTTTTTTTCCCCCTTGAAAATGCTGGAAAAAAGACACTGTACCCTTCTGTATAAAGTTTATTCATATGGTGTTAGAAGTTTACCTCTTAATGCATAGGTACCTTCATTTTCTCATAAGGCAGACAGTAATGGAGCCAGTTTCCATTTGAGAGACATGGATTCCTAGGGTAAAGTTTCATTCATAAATAAGACTCAAGCTGGGTAATCGGATTTGCTTCTGGGGGCCAGGCCATATCGTATGAATGTGATTCAGATTGTTGCCTCCTTCTTCTGAGCTCCCCATGATCTACAATGCATGGTTATCAATTTACAACCAGCACATCATGTATTCTGAGCAGTTCACACTGGCTGCAACATGAAGCACATGCTTATTAATGACATAAATCAAGAGTTTCTGAGCCTGAAAAAGCTTAATCTGTAATCCGTACCAGGGAAAAAAAGGAGAATTGGGGAGCAGGCTGGCTATCCCTTGATAAACACTAATAACGCCTTTTCCTGAACACTGGCTGTAGTGTGGACTCTGTGCAAGAAAAGGCACAGAGGAAAGCCTGACTGCTTTAACTCAGGACCTCAGAGAACTCTACATGTTGAAACTTTCTTTTTCTTAACTATGATATATTTTCATAATGGAGAGGAAACCTGGGAAAAAAAGGGGCATATGTAACAGATAACACAGGGGCCTTCTCTACAAATAAATCCTTTTTCTCTGCCAGGTATTTTCTGGTGATAGCTCTCTGCAAGAGACAGGCATGACCCAAGTGAGACAATTTGGCTTGAAAATGACTCCCTCAATGGGTTAGTTAAAAGTTAAATGACTTGTAAGACCAAAGAGAATCAACTAGGATGCCAAACATTCACCCAAGGCGGGTGATAAATGCTCACAAAGCATCTGAAAAGCACCTAGGTTCTTGGAGGATTAGGTGGAGGATTCATTAAAAGAGGAAATCCATTGCCCATGTTACCGCCTGTAGACCCTGTGCTGGGTGAGTTTTGAGTGAGGTGCAGTCTTATGCT
Source organism: Lasiurus borealis (assembly GCA_004026805.1). NCBI lineage: Eukaryota > Metazoa > Chordata > Mammalia > Chiroptera > Vespertilionidae > Lasiurus > Lasiurus borealis. Next base: position 22,535 of record PVJN01023145.1, read on the forward strand.
GATGAGTCCTAGGCCCCAGAAGACCTTCTGGAGAATCTGCCAGCAGGCCCCCTCCACAACTTCCCCCCCACCGCCACCACCATTTGGGCCATAGGGCCCAGGCCTGTTTCCTTCACACCTGAGCACTGGACAGGCAACTCTCAGAGATGATCTTTACCTGCAGTAGGAGCACATTCTATCTTCCCATCAGACCCAGAATCCCATTCTGTCTGGGAGGTCTACCCCCCTACTTTGCACATTAAGTTAGCAACATGAAAAAAAAAGGTATCCTCCAGGCACTGCTTGACAGCTGATGAGTAAATTGTCTTTATTTATAAGAGAAGATCAGGGGACATGTCATTGTGACTGGCGTATAACAACTGCAAGGTCAAAAGAATAAGCTGCCTGAAGAAAAGCGTCCCAGTTCCAGGAACATAATTCCCAAGGTAGTGATCTGTCAGGGACGGGAGAGGATAAGCGTGTTAAGTGTATAGGGTGTGTGTGCCTGCGCACGTCTTCCTCCTAAACCACTTGCTTAAGGAACTCCCTCGGAGACTATTCAGCATTTATTTCTCCATGTAGTCAAATGCTGAATCCGCAGTTTCCCCCACCTCCCTCTCTCACCTTTAGAACACCCTGGGAAGTAACTCACGCTTCGCTTACTGGAAGAAGCAGTAAGATGTTTACTGAATGTCATCACCTTCAGGTCTTTCTCTTCCCACACGTATTGGTTCACAAGATGGAACAAGCTATCTAATCAGGATCATACTCTTCTAGTTTATGTTTTATAGTTATAGATTTACATTTCCTTTCACTCTCCTTCATTTACAATGACATGCCAAAATTAAACAGGAGACAGGGTAGTCTCCTTCACTTCATACAAATCAGATAATTGTCTCCCATCCAGTTACTAGTAAACACATCAAGTCAGTATCAGCTAAAAGAACAGACCTCAAGCAGGTTACTATTACACTGGGAAAACAGAGGCCAAGGGGAGCACTCCTACCAGCTCCCACCACATCTTCAGGTCTGTGCCCACCTACTCCTTCTTCCCCTGTCACTACGGCTGAGCGGCCCAGGATCCTATCTACAGCGGGGCCTTCTTCTTGATTCCATCTTATTTTCTCATAGGCACCTCACCAGGTTATTCCTTCTGTTCTTTTGACCACACACAAAAAAATTTTCCTCAAAAACAATTTTTTCCTCCATTTACTAGTAAAAAAATATATGTATATTTGAGACAGGATAGAAAGAAGTTAGGGAAATCTTCCAACAAGTGGAATGAGGACATAGAAACAAACATCATAGGCCCACGAGGCTGAGTCCTCACACCAGAGCCCCAACCTCCATGCCTGATCCAAGGGAAACACTTTAGAGTGATGGTCAAGGAAGGAAACAACAAGAACTGACTAAAAACAGATCAATTCAAGATGGAGAAAAATTTGACCTGAAAAAAGGGTCCTAAAGCTCATTGTACTATCATTATAATGAGAACTGACATCACAAGTGAAAAGGAGGCTGAGGGGGACGAGCACCATGACACCTCCGGAATGGGCAATCTTGGGAACAAGACCCCTCCCAACCAGAAGGCACAGACAGAACTGGGCACCACAAAGTTCAGGAATAACCCACCTTGGGAAGCACATCATCTCCCAAGAACTCACTGCTCTGCACAACTCACTGGCATTTGCCTGCGTCCACTCAGACGTGAAACTCACTTCTTTCACAGCTGCCGCCTGCAGGACTTGCAACTAAAGAGCGGCAGCAGCTTCCTCAGGCTCAGCCCCTGATCCTGTCTCCAGAAGCCCGAGTCTTGGCTTCCTTTTCTCTACCTAAATAAAACTTGCTTTCACTCTCACTCGGATTTGTTCATGAATTCTATCCTACACAAAGTCCTGTTAGTCTGGGAACATGGTGAAAAACCCAGCTGAGCCCAAAGCTCAGTTAATTAGAGCTTTGTCCCATGTACTGAAGGGTCACCAGTTCCTGGTCAGGGCACATACCAAGAGTGTGGCTTTTCCCCATCAGGATGCTCAGGGTGTGTGGGGGAGACAAGTGATCCATGTTTCTCTCTCTCATCAATGCCTCTCTCTCTCTCTCTCTCTCTCTTTCTCTCTCATCAATAAAAACATACCCTCCACTGAGGATCCAAAAAAAAAGCAAACAAGGGACAAAACAAAACAAGTTGGTTCACCCTCTTGCGACATGTTCGCCTCACTCCAGGTTCATCTCAGTGCCCCCTTTAGGGCAAAACACCTCAAAGGAGTGACTGCTACTCTGTCCTACTTCTTCCCTCTTATTCTCTCTTAAATCTCATTCATTTGAACTTTGGTTCCTAGCCCTTCACCAAAAATTACTCTTGCAAAGGTCACCAATAACCCAAGTGTTGTTTACTTGGCCTGTCAGTAGCGTCTGGCACAGTTTTCCTCCTTCTGGAAACTATTCACTTAACTTTCTAGATAACACATTTTGCTGGTTTCCCTTCAAATTCTCTGCTGGCTCTTTTCCCCTTTTATCAGTTTTCTTTGCTGGATCTTTTCCATCTTGCTGACCTCTGGATTAAAGTGCCTAGGGCTCCAATCTCATCTATGCTCATGACTTCAAATACTGTTAGTATAATAACTCAGTCTTTTATTTCCTGGATGCCCATGCTTTGACATTTGGGGCCCTGCTGGCCCTGGAGGGACTTGCCTGCCAGAGCTAGATAATTCCTAGAGATAGTAAACAACTTGCCTGCCTGTGATCACGTATTTCAGATGCAAACCAACTGCTCCAGAGTCGCTAAGCATCTGCCCTCATCATCCCTAGTCTGCCTGTTGCCATATATATAGATCCAATCTTTAGGCCCCAGAGCTTGTTGAAAGTAGTCCAATCAGTCAGTCCTTCAACAAGCCTGTTTACCCTGCCTTGTCCATTCCTTCCCATGGAAACCACATGAAAGGCTCTTGTGCACTATTTTCCTCTCTTTCCGTCTGCCTGCCCATCTCACCTTGGCACTTCCCTGTGTGGCCCTACATGCCATGACTCTTGTTTCTAGGGAACTGATAATATAATAAACTTTTCCCTTCATGATAACCATTCCCATGTCCCTAATTAAAACAAGTCCCAGTTACCCTTAACACATCTATAATCAACATACACACACACACACACACACACACACACACACACACACACCAAACTTAGGTCTCTATTCCAGACTTTTCCTGTAACTCCTGATTCATATCTTCATCTTCCTTCTAAATATCTCCTCTAGATGTCAAATAGTACCCCACATTTATAACATGTCCAGACCCTAATCTTCTATTAATCCTCTCAAACCTGCCCTCTCATAGTCCTCCCCATATCAGTTAAGGACAACTCAAGCCTTCCTGACACTCAAGCATTGTTAACTCTCCTTTTTCTCTTGAATCTCATATTTAATCCATCAATAAATTCTTTTGACACTATCTTCAGGTGATTTTTAAAACCTACTCTTTTGCAATCATGCCAAAAATAAAACTCACTGCCATGACATCAGCCTTCAGCCATAAACAGTACCTGAAACACTGCATATGTTTAAGAAGTATGTTGAATGACTGACCCAGTAAATGAATCCTACTTATTTAATTATATGATTAATAAATTAATGTATACCTTACATTGTTGATACAAGTAGGACAATATAACACCTTATTTCCATCTTCTTAGACCTGAGGAAAGATGGAAATATATCGTCTCTATGTAAGTTTAGCCATTAATATAAAGAGGAGATTGCTTCAAGGCTCTGTAAAAGCTCAAAAACTTCCCATAGGTTTCCAGGGTTGTCTAAGGAACCTGATTCTTATGATCATTGGGAGTTAGGCTTTCATGGAGATGAGGAGATGTATGGGTTGTCTTGCCATCTTATACCCTTGACTCTCCTGCAACATGAAACTTGACAATTGATTCATTTTTCACTTTCACAAATAATTTTGAGTGTAGCACAGTTTACTGGATAATTGTGTCTCACAAAGAAGGGAATTATAGTTCAGAAACACAACAATTTCAAACTGAATGCTGCCACTCTTCAGTCACTCAACACTGGGAACTTTTTAATGGCCAGGACACTCCATACAGTCCTCAGTATCACACTTTTTTTTTTCCTCCCTCTCTCCCCCACTCATTCCTCCTAGATTGTTATTCTACTCTTACCTCCTTAAAAATTCTTCTCATTCTTTCTAGAAGCAGAAAACATGGGCCTTCCACGTCCCAAGATTTTTCCTCCTAAGATAATAGTTGTGGGTTTTATTTCTATTCTAAATTATTTTATGAAAAGTTTTAGATACGTAAAAACTATAAAGAAAAGGACAGTTACATATCATAAAGTCTAGATATAATAATTGCTAATATTTTGTCATATTTGCTCAATTGAAATGTTTGTGAAAACTTTATAAAGTAATGTGCAGATATGATGGCACTTTGTACCTTTAGCATGATTTGCAAAAAATAAGGGCAATCTTGTATATAACCACAATGTGCCATCCATCTCTAACATATTAAGAATATCCCTTAACAGCACCAAATGCCTAGTTCATTTTCAAATTTCTCTACTTGCTCCCAAACAGCTGTGTTTTGAAGTAGCAATTTTATTTATTTATTTATTTGTTTGTTTGTTTGTTTATTTATTTATTCAGTTAAACCTATATATTTAAAAGAGCAATCTATTTCTATGAAACATTTTAATATGGTTGCATGCATTTCCCTAACTTTACTCTTTATACGAAGTGGAGACAAATACCAGTAGCCAAATGCTCTTTATTAAATTACCTGTTGTAGTGAACCCATACCATTAAAGTGGGGTCTCAGTTTTACACAGCTGGTTAATGGAAGAAGATGTATGAGCTCATTTGTTAAGTTGGGGTCTGTAAACAAAAACAAATGGGAGGAAGAGCAACCGAGACAATGAGTAATGGAAACAGTTTCCAGACCAGACACTGGGGCTTCAATAGAAAATATGTACAGCCAGAGGAGACTTTCTGGGGTCCCTGTGTCTGTTACCTAGCAACAAGCCCATTACACAAGCAGACTGAAGTCCAGTTAGCAGGGCTCAGGGAGAGCAGGTGGGTAAGAGGATCAAATTTCTTCTTTAATACTATATTAATAACTCAGGTCTACAGCAGTCTTTGGCAGGGGTGATTACCTGAAGAAATCATGTCTGTAAATGCTTTCCCCAGGTTAAACTCCTGAAGAAAGAAAGTGGCTATAGCTTAATTTACTGTGCACACATCATTACTTATTTGTCCATATATACATCAGATCAGAGTTAAATATACTATATGAAAAAGAAAATCATCCAAATTCAAATTTAGTTTTGACTCAGATTCTCAGGCTCTAAGACCCATCCAAATTCATCCCTAGTGGCAAGTGAAGTGTGTGTCACGGATTTACTGTCATTATTTTTATTATTTTTTGCTTTTAACTAAATTACTGCATTTTTCAGGTTTGCTCCTTCTCCTGTTAGGGTGTTGCTATGAGCTTACATGGGAGCTCCTGTGCCATCTGTTTTGCCTAAAATTTGTCAGGTAAAATGTTTCTTCATAGTATAGTGTTTTAATAAAATAATTATGTCAATAGTCAATAAAAATAACCGTCCTTTTAAAAAATGCTCAACGTGATACTTCTCATTTATCAATAAGTCCAAGCTAAGATTCATGCTAACCAAAGTTAGAACAGCAACCCAATATTATGATCCGTGCTCTAGCATCCTACCAATTAAGCTGTGTTTTTCAAATTTTTGTGTCTTTTTAAGTTTTTAAATTGTGGTAAACTACACATAAAAAGTTTACCATTTAAACTGTACAATACAATAGTGTTATGTACATTCACATTATTATGCCCAATGTTTAGAACTTCTTCATATTCCCAAACTGAAACTCTGTACCCATTAAATAACAACTCCCCGTTCCCTCCTCCCTCCATCCCTGGGAACCACCATTCTACTTTCTGACTCTATGAATTTCACTTTGGTATCTCATATAAGTGTAATTACACAGTACTCATCTTTTTGTGATTGGTTCATTTCACTTAGCATAATGTCTTTCAGTTTCATTTATGTTGTAGCATGTGTTAGAATGCCCTTCCTTTTTAAGACTGAGTTATATTCAATTGTAGTATCCACCACATTTTGTTTATCCATTCACTAACCGATCGGCACTTGGATTGCTTTCACCTTTTCAATACTGTGAATAATGCTGTGAATATAAATACTTCTTCAAGACTCTGTTTTCAATTCTTTTGAGTATATACTCAGGAGTAAAATTGTTGGATCATATGATAATACTGTTTAATATTTTAAGGAACCACCATATTGCTTTCTTTTTTAATTTTTTTAATTAATGTATTACATGTATACATATCTTCCCATTGCCCACCGCCTCCCAGGCATACCCTAACCCCCCAGTGTCTTGTGTTCATTGATTATTTCTGTAATGGCTATGCCATTTCACATTTCCCCCAGCAGTGCACAAGGGTTGCAATTTCTCCATGTGCTTGCCAGCAATTGTTATTTTTTTTTATTTGTTTATTTATTTGTTTTTTAGAATAGCCACTCTAATATGTGTAAGGTGACATCTCATGGTGGTTTTGAATTGTGTTTACTTAATGATTAGTGATTTTGAACATCCTTTCATGTACTTATTGGCTATATGAATATCTTCTTTGTAGAAATGTCTATTCAAGTTCTTTGCCTATTTTCAAATCACATTGTTTTTTTTTTGTTGTTGTTGGATTGTAGGAGATAATGATCTATCATAAATATGATTCACAAATATTTCTCCTATTCTGTGAGTTACTCTTTCACTCTTGTGTTTTTAAGTTTTTAAATTGTGGTAAATATACATAAAATTTTACCATTTTAAACTGTACAATACAATAGTGTTAAGTACATTCAATCTAGAGAAGAATTCAGATGTATTGTGATAGTAAATCAAAGAAAATGGCAAGCATCTGAATATAGAAATGATTGAAAAGTGGTGGGAGAGGCAAAGTTTACAGAGTAAAAGGGAAATTGACAAAAGAGGGGAAGGAGAGGATGGGGAAACCCAAACATGTTTTCCATCTGCTTTGCTGCTCTGCATTTGACCTCTCTGCTGGGAAGCCAAAAGAGGAAGAGGAAAAAACACAGATAATTGAACAGCTCTAATACCACCGTGGATGGCCAGTCCTGTAGGAAGGACTTCAAGTGTTCTGAAAGTTACTGCTTAATAATTACACTCTGATTTTTGTGTCTCATCACATTCCACACAAATTGACAGTGTCAAAATCAGAGTGTGTTTTAGACTCTAGGTTTATTAAGGGGTTGTTTGAAGTTTTCTTAGGAAATGGAAAGTAGCCATGGCTAGCATTTTGGCTCTATCTTACAATTACATTATTTTCTATATTTTTGCTCTCTCTTTCTTTTTTTTCCCCTTTCTGGGCTGGAAGACAACAAAAAAAATGAATTTTATGCCCATACTCTTTGAGTATTCTTTACCCCAAAATAGCGAGTTGTAGCAAAGCAGAATGCTTTCTTGTTTTCAAATGTGCAGGCATCCTACCATCGAGGGAAGTCCATTTTATCAGCCTGAAACCAAAGTTCCACAAAAGCACATTACAAATGCGCTGATGCTGGCACAGGATGAAAGCTGAGGGTCCGGTATTTCTGCAGTCCCTCAGCCCTCAGAGACACACAGGCCTCTTGGTCTGCTTCTCATCTGGTCTCTGGAGGGATGGGAGAGTAACAGCCAGGACCACAAATAATACACAGCCCCTTGCGAATCTGTGAGAGGAGCATTTAGCCCAGGGACAGGGATAAACGTTGTGGAAGTTGTCCTGAGATATTAAATGCCCACAAAGAGCGGACGGGAGATCTGCTTCTCAGAGGTCTTGTTCCAGAGGCCCCTCCACTCCGCTGCCCACGGAAGCAGGAGAGGCTGAGTTGGTGTTGCTTCGGTTCAGTCTGAGATTTTGGCTCAGACTCTTAAGAAAGAGGGCAGCTGCCTGGGTGGAGAAGAAGGTCCTAATCATAGTTCCATGGCTGGGGCGGACTGCCTTTGTCAGGCCCTGGACCTCTCTCCCCATCTGTAAAATGGGCGAGGAGGCTGGCCTCTGATGAATGCTGGAGATGTAATGTATGTGAGTAGGGCTTTCAAAGAAAAAAAAACAAAAGGTGTGATTTGAGCATAAATCGTTGTTATTATTTCTCCCCCGCACAGCCAGTGCTCTATTGTTCCTCTTAAGAAACTGTTGCCGCTTAGCCCGCAACGCCCACATCGCCAAGCTCTGGCTTCTGTGTCGTTCAGTGGGCGGCTGCCCTTGCAGCACAGGACGCCTTGTTAGCCGCTCTGACATTTTTGCTCATTAATTACATGAAAACTTTAAAATACACACCAAGATGGTGATTTCCCATAAACACTTGAAACTTTCTGCTTTAAATGAAAGCAAAAGTCCTCTTTCCCCTTCTGTCCTCACACAATGCATGTGCACCGGTTGTGTCACCTGTCTTTAAGGAACCCAAGGCGTGGGGGAGCTGAGGGGCTGCTGGCACGGGCACAGGGGTGCTGGGGTTTCTGAGCCTGGAAGGCTGCCAGGTGCTTGGGGACCACAGACCTGGGAGATTGATGAGGGAATGGGAGGCTCTTTGCTGCTCTTTCTCTTGCATTGCCTCCATAAATATTTCCTTTTTAGTATGAGTTTTTGCTGTTTTCAGATTTAGTTTATGGATGCAGTTAATGCTATATCTGGACGTTAAGAGAATTACTACTATCCTTGTTAAGATTCTGGCCACTTGGGAAGGTTTTCTTCGGCTTTTTCTCCCCTGAAGTACATCAAGTGGATGGCGGGAGGTTTATTTATTTTTTTCCTGGATGCCCTGATGTGCATTTGTTGGGAGCGACTTTGAAGCACCAAAGAGAGCATTCCTTCAAATATGTAATGTGCTTTTAAGTTGGCTGGGAAAGGTGATCATCCCTGTCTGTAGTTATGGGGGAAGTACCTTGCTGCAGTAGCTGAGCTGTGTCTGCGTGTTCATCTCCTACGACTGGTGAAGGAGCAACAAAGGCAAAGCCGATAGGAGGCCCACCACGTGGGGTGCACCCACTCTCAGAGCATATCAGCTGCTGAGCCCTAGCCCTGTCCCCATCTGTCCCAGAGCGGTAGGTCTCTGCTTGGCAGAGTAGCTGTGGGTGAGATATCACTCCCTGTGGGGCTCTCAGTCAGAATGTGTGGGGATCAAAATCTGGACTCCTGAGAGAAACTGATCCAGTTGTTTGGGCTTGTCAGTCCCTTTGAAGAGGTGCTTTGGAGGGAAGAGGTCCTTACTGAGAATCACGGTCCCAGTGGCTGCTCTCTGTGCCCTTAATGACAATATTTCATAGAGTCATGTGAACAGAGTCAAGGGGTGTGTGTGTGTGTGTGTGTGTGTGTGTGTGTGTGTGTAACTTCTCAGCCAAAACTCTGAACCATATATCTAACGGCTTATGGCTCATCTCTACTTGGATGTCCATAAGCAACTTTAGCACATCTACAAAACCCATTCTGTATTGTTTCCCTCCAAATCCATTCTTTCTTTTTTCTTGTTTAAAAAAACCATCTGCTCAAACCAGATGCATTGATGTTCACCTTACCTCCTTCGTTTTCCTTTGTCTCAGTTCAGTTCCATTAAATTGCCAAGGCGTTTTGTGACTCACATACAAATATATATTTTTTTCAAATTCTTCTGTTCTTCTTTATTCCAATTGCCATCTCCTTGCCTTAGGCTACCATTCCCTGCTAATCTGGCCCATCCAACCCATTCACCTGGTGCAATAAAGACTGGATTTAAATGTCATACCACCTTCACTGGCTCCCTATCCATAACAAAACTCAGAAGAACCTTGGTGGTCTGATTCCTCTTACTATCACCTGGCACCTCCAATGGCCTGGCCATATTGAATTACTTGCAGTTCCTAAAACCACACCTGTCTCTTACTGGGCCTTGCATGTTTTTCTTCCTGCCCAGAGCTATCTTCCCCTCTTCACACCTAATTCTAATTTAGCCTTCCATTCTTTGCTTGGATGTTACTTCTTTTGAGAAGCTCTTTCTGCTCAAAGATTGGGCCA
>PVJN01023146.1:0-32615 GCA_004026805.1 Lasiurus borealis
ATTTCACCTTCAATTTTGATTGAGAGTCTTGCAGGGTACAGTATTCTTGGATTCAGACCCTTCCTTTGCATGACTTTGTATATTTCATTCCATTCCCTTCTGGCCTGATGAGTTTCTGTTGAGAAATCAGTAGCTAGTCTTATGGGGGTTCCTTTGTAGGTAACTTTCTGTTTCTCTCTGGCTGCTTTTAAGATTCTTAGTCGTTGGTGTTTGCCAATTTAATTATAATGTGCCTTGTTGTCTGTTTGTTGGGGTTAATTTTGCTGTGAGCTTCTTGGATTTGTGTGGGTTTTTTCTTTCCTATATTGGGGAAATTTTCTGTCATTATTTCTTCGAACAGGTTCTCTATTCCTTCTTCAGTTTCCACTATTTCTGGAACCTCAATTATGCGGATGTTGTTTTGTTTCATGTTATCCCAAAGTTCCCTTAGGCTCTTCTCTTGCTTTTTAACTTTTTTTTTCTAGAAGCTGTGGTACTTGGGTATTTTTTCCTACCATGTCTTCTAGCTCACTGATGCAGTCCTCTGCTTCTTCTAGTCTACTTTTGATGCTTTTTATTCAGTTCTTTATAGCAGTGATGTCATTTTTCATTTCTTCTTGATTATTTTGCATTTCTTTTAGGTTCTTCCTCATTTCTTCCTGCTTCTTATGCATTTCTTCTTGCTGCTTCTGCATTTCTTCTTGCTTCTTCTTCATTTCCTCTTGGCTCTTATTCACATTGTTGATTTTGTCTTCCATTCTTTTCATCCACCTTATGATCATTTCTCTGAACTCTTTGTTTGGCAGGCTTATTTCTGCTTCTATTTTGTTTACTTCCTTTTTTGGTGATACCTGCCTATTTGCTATATTCGGGCTGTTTCTTCTTCTGCCCATGGTTTTTCTTCTCCGGGTGTCTGGTTATGTAGTTCTCTCTCCTACGTTGATTCAAAGGCACAAAGTACAACACAACTCAGTACAGCACACAAAGCACTGAACAGAAATGTATTCATGATGTTAATAATCACAAATAAGGTGACCACCAATGAAAGACAAATTAGGGGTAAGTAGAGAAAGAGGAAGAGGAAATTGAGGGGAAAAAGAAAGGAAACAAGTGCCAAAATCAAATTGGGAGAGGGAGAAATAAATAAATAAATAAATAAATAAATAAATAAATAAACAAACTAAAAATAAAATAAAATAAAATTTAAAAAAAGGAGAAGAATAAAAAGAAAAGAGAAAGAGAAACAAAGTCAGAGAGAACAGAAAGCAGATAAGAGATAAAAGGCAACAAAATATAGATGTTAGGAGAAAACTCCAATAGAACAGTCACTACTCCCAATAAAGGCCAGCAACCAGTACCTAGAGATTAATACAAACTGAGATAACAACTGGTATTGAGGGAGGCGAGGGAGAAGAGAGGTAAAAAACAAAGCAAGCAAAAAGCAAAATAAAACAAGTAGAATATGCTAAAACAATCTCACAAAAAAGTTCAAAAAATCAATATAATCACTGTTCAGACCAATTGGCTGGTGAAGACAAGAGGAGAGAGGTTTGTATGGACTTGTAGTAGGTGATTTGAAATTAGATATATAAATGGGGTGAAATTTTAACCAGGTAAAGAGAAAGAATAGGGAAAACTAAAGTTGGAAAAGGGAAAGAGAAACAAGACAACAAAATGGGGAAAGATAGGAGGAAAGTGTTGGCATAAAGGTAGAGTTGAGTTGGAGTAAAATTATGCTAAAGGAAAGATGAAAATAGAATGTCAAAAAATGTAAAATACTAGTAGAAATTAATAGTACTAGTTGAAAACAAAAATGTAATAATCAAAAAGGTAAAAGCAATTGAGGCAGAAAGAAAAAAATAGTCTTTTAATTAAAATATGTAAAAATAAAAACTAAAAAAAATAGAGTAGTCATTCACTTCCACAATTGTTCTGCTTGGCACTCCTGTTTCCCAGTAGGGAAGGTATTGCGGTTCCCTGTGTTGCACTGTTGATATTTTAATCACTTTATTCTTTTGTGGTTATGCGAGAGTCAATTTGTGCGTCATCCACTGGGTGGCAGTGTTTCAGAATTGATCTCTGAGACAACACACAGGACCTCTCTAGGCTGTGCTCAGATCCTGCTACTCTGTGGTTCTCAAAGCCGGTTTGTGGGGATTTTGCAGCCAGGACACTGTAATAACTCCCAGGCTGTCCCTCTGCCTCAGATAAAAAACGAGTCGTTTTCCAGACCTCCCCTCTGTCAACAGCTTGGAGAGTTTGCCTCCACACTTAGGGATCATGCCCTGCCCACCTCCGAGGACCTTTCCAGAGGCAGATTTCCCGAAGCCCAGCTCCCCACAGTGTGTGCCTCTCTGTTCTGAGGGGCAGGAGACCTCACCTTAGCCCAGGTGAAATCTGACTTTTCCATGTACCCTGTGGATCTCTGAATCCTCTGCGTGTCTGTGTCAATTGGAGAGCGGTGTTCTGGGTCTCCCGCTGTTCAGTGGGTGTTTCAGCCAGCCGCAGCTTTCAGACCGCCACAGACATCCACCTCCCTCTGCAAGATGGCGCAGTCTCCGCCTGGTTCTGTATTTTAGTTGCAAATTTTGACGTGGTTGTGGGAAACAGCGAGTACATGTTTATCTACACTGCCAGTGTGACTGGAAGCCATCAGAAAAATCCTGATAAATTTGACTACATTAAAATGATGTACATCCTTGACTCACCAAACCTCTGTGCTCTCTTTACCTTGGGAATTACTCATGATTTTCTCTGCAGCAAAATGAGTGGTCAATTTCTGTAATTGTTTCATGGACTTAGGTTTTTCAGGTTCTTATTTACTTGTTGATAAGTTGCTTAGTCATGTGCTGTAAGTGCTTCTGACTACTGGGCTCTCCCCTGCTCTCCTTATAGTTCTGGTACTTTCAAATGCATGATTGATGGCATGCTGTGTTAATTGGTTCATGCATATATATTTTTTATAGGGGATCCTAATGTTTATCACTATAAAATTCCTTCCACTGCCTCATTTAATTCATTTTTTTCTGAACTCAGACTTGACTGAAATACACGTGACAGCCATGGGATTCTCTTTGATGACATTTGTTGGGTTGCCTTTGTTTTTTCTCATTTGGTCAGCGTCTTTGAGTGACTTTGCTGCTTTCTTCTTATAGCAATATACTTGTCTAACATATGTAACAGATATTTGAAGAGAAATAAACAAGTTTGTTGTAGCCACTAAAACAGCAGCCAGATGCTTGAGAAAATGTCATAGTTCAGACTCCTTCCTTGTAAGGAATAAAAGCAAAATGGCTCAGAGCCATCAAAAATATGTTCACTGTGCCCAAGAGGGACTGAGAAGCAAAAGGTTACATGGTTTTCCCACAATAAGTAGGAAGTTCTTCATAATTGTGTATTTGTTACTTTCTGAACAAAATTAATTATTCCATTTCCATTTAATTGCTGCAAAGCAGACAGTGCATTCAGACCAGTGTTGGTTAGTGGAGATGAACCAGTACACTGAGCCAAGTTAGGCTTCTCACGGGCTTTCCTTGCTTAAAAACACTTGTGAAGATAACAAGCCAAACTCTAGTGAATTTGTTGAAATTGTACTTTATTGCTATTCTACCCATTTTTGTCCTTCAGTCAATATTTTTCTCTTTAATAAAAGCATCACAGCCATTATCTTATTCACATTCTATGAAAGGCCATTTAGTTATTTATTTAAAAATGTTCATAGGGCTGTGCATTAGCAGATGCTGTATATAAATTCCTCACACTTAGTACGTGCACTCTTCTGTGTGTAAATTCCATTTCAATAAAAAGTGTGTGTGTACACCCTGGCTAGTATGACTCAGTTGTTTGAGCATCATCCAATGCATCAAGAGGTCACTGATTTGCTTCCTGGTCAGGGCATACGCCTGGGTTTCGGGCTCAATCCACAGTCGGAGGTGTGCAGGAGGCAGCCGATCATGTTTCTTTCGCTCATCCATATTTCTCTCTCTCCCTTGCTCTCTCTGTCTCTAAAGTCAATAAAAATGTATTTTTTAAAGTATGTGTGTGGGGTGGGGGGATTACAACATATGAACAAAAAGTGTGGTTTCCACAACTGATTAGTATAACTCACCTCCAGGGAGAGGAACAGCCTCTTGCTTCTGAGTGACAAGTATTTTGTCTCCTGATCACTTAAGTCTTCCTGATTGTCAACCTGATCAGGGGCTTGTCACTTGCCTCCTGAACCACTCCCACTGCTCTCCTCTTTCCTCAGCACCTGCCCTGCCATATGAAGATGGCACCCAGGGGGGATGGGCACCAGTCAACTCCATGCAGAATAACCCACCAGGAATCTGCCCCTTCATCCTCTGCCTTCCGCTCTGAATGTGCACTCAGGGTAACAGCTACCCACACAGCCGCTCTGCTTGAACCCAGCCCTAAAGGGTGTGGTGTGCACCCCAGGGACTGCCACCTCTGCCTGCCTCCTGCCATTCCAGGCCCCTGCAATGAGGTCAGTGTCATTACCCCTTGCAGCCCTTGCAGCCAGCATAATAAAGCAAAATCCTGACATGTTGCCCCAGCTCAGCATTCAGCATTTATAAATGTGCTGATCTGTTATCAGATAGTAATTTGGTTCAATGAGCTCTCAGGAGAATTGCCCAAATCAAAAAGCTCTTTGTTTCTGTTTAGATGCCACAATGCCCTGCTTGGTAAGCCAGCTGTGCTAAGCAGGGCTGAACACTGAGCCTAGACACAGGGAAGCCAGGATTGGCTTATAATGAATATGAAATAAAATGCAAGTTAATTCCCAGAGAGTTCTGAGTCCCCCATTCAAGGGGTAATGTTCTAGGGTGGGTAGAGAGAAACCAATATGCAGCATCTACAGTACTCATTGCTGTTTCCCATGTATGAGAAGAAACAGGGACATGTCCCAGCTCAAGAGGAGACAGTGCTCAGGTTTTAAAAATAATTAAAAATAGATGAGCTCGGGACTTGGTGCAAATAGAAGTTGGTGTATGAATGTCTCCCTTAGATACCCACTTCCTGCAGTTATGCGGGGAGAGAAAACAACCCAGAACTGAAATGTCGGAGGTCGCCTTTGTTTCTCAAATGCAGGCTTGATTGTGTTTTTATTACCTTTATTTATTTATTTTTTTAAAATATATTTTATTGACTTTCCACAGAGAGGAAGGGAGAGAGATAGAGAGTTAGAAACATCGATGAGAGAGAGACATCGATCGGCTGCCTCTTGCACGCCCCCTACTGGGGATGTGCCTGCAACCAAGGTACATGCCCTTGACCAGAATCAAACCTGGGACCATTGAGTCAGCAGACCGACGCTCTAGCCACTGAGCCAAACTGGTTTTGGCTATTACTTTTATTTAAAGGCTAAATTACACTACGAATTATATTTCAACAAACACAATGAACCATCCATGTGTGTATAGTGGACCACATCTACCTATGTACATACAGAAAGAGTGACTCTCAAAGGGGACCAAAAAGGAGACAGGCAGTTGCCAGCAGTAAACCAGCTGAAGTTGCCCAGGTCCGTGCCCAAACCTGCCAACGCCAGTGTTTCTGGTTCTACCATGACGGCCTTTCTGATACCGAGGACTTTCAAATGCCCCTTGCTT
Source organism: Lasiurus borealis (assembly GCA_004026805.1). Taxonomy (NCBI): domain Eukaryota; kingdom Metazoa; phylum Chordata; class Mammalia; order Chiroptera; family Vespertilionidae; genus Lasiurus; species Lasiurus borealis. The sequence goes on from PVJN01023146.1 coordinate 5,592, forward strand.
GCCATTGATCCAGCGAGGCTAACACTTTAGTTTTCTACAGAAATAAGACATAAAACGTTTCCTTTGCAGACTGCTGACTGGGCTTGAGCCTTATTTCCTCTTGCTTTGGCAAACTTCCTCAGTGTCTGCTCTGGTCCTGTTCTCTTAGGGTGTGGGCCTGACCTGAGCTCCCGCCAAGGGTTGTCCTCCACTATCTCCTAATAGACATTGTTGTTGTTGTTGTTGTTGTTGTTTATACAGCCCGACTTTCTGAGCACGTGCGTTCCTGGATAACCCCGTCATCGTAGTTCACTTGTCGGTAGGTTGCTGGTGACCTAGGCTTCCTTTAGGCAGCACATCGCTTCCCAGTGACTTCTATCTGGACTGAAATCTGAGAGCGATGTAATTGTTGAAGAGAACAGGACCCTCAGATGCCTGGGTATTCGTATTGCCTTAAACCATTTTGTCTTTTTGCTGAGATCTTTAGTTCTTCTGAGCAGCTCAGTTCATCTTAAAAATGAAGCTCTTTTTTTCCGGTGCAAATGACCTGAGTGTGCCCCATCCCAACATAACCAGCTAGCCGTGCCCCGAGTAGCCTGAAATTAGGGGCCAGCCTTGTGTAACCATGTAGCGTAGAACACAGGAACATCCAGAACCCCAAATGTTGATTTTCTACTTATTAATCCTTTCCTTGGCTTATTTTCAGAAATATTGACAACTTCCTTATAAAATACAAATTTAAAATATTTTCCTCAGCAAACCACCCTTTCCCCCCTCTTGCACTTTAAGGCATTCTTCACTTGGCAACTTGGACACGCTAAGTTTCTCCAACAGCCAGGAGTTTAGCTCTTTTAAACCTGAAACTCTCCCTCTGGCTTAGAAGTGGAAAAACTTGTACCTTCTTAGCCTCCTCCGTTTCGTTTGTACAAGTTACTGCCTTGATGGTTTTGATAATTGTCAGGTATTTTAATTACTGAAAAGTCATTACTTTCTACAAAGAGCTCCTCTTAGGGAAGTTTGATGAGATCTACTGGAGTTCATGAGATTTCAGCGGTTGCTCTGAAGAACAGAACCTAATCCAATGGGAAAGTCAGATATCTGTCCACCCCCATTTCTTATCTGGTTATTGCAGCTCCTGTCTTGAGTTCACAAGCCCTCTACCACCTAACATACTAATCAAATGCAAATGTCACCTACTTGTCTTTGCTTGCTTTTTCTGGGAATTACGCTGGGAGGGAAAGTGCCTTGGGCTTCCACATTGCCTACAAGCTGTATGAGTGTGTGGATTGGTCCATTGCCCAATTTTCAATCTCAGTGTTCCTTCGTGCTCCAGTATTACCTGCCAAGTTTGGCTCACAACCCCAGAAAAAATGTTTTCAGGATGTTTAATCTCTCAGCTCACCATCTGCCCACTACACATGAGGAAAGTATTTTTACAACCACATTACAACCAGGAATTCACTTCTTCTACTAAACTTTGATCCAAGTTGAAGAAACTATATTATAAATAATTACCTCCCTTCCTTTAAGAGACAGGTGGGGAACATTCCGCCTGCAGGCTATAGAAGGCCCGCAAAATCATTTGGTCTGGCCCTGCCAAGGCATTAGGGAGAGTTAATGAAATGTTTGACAGAAGAGAACAGGGCAATTTTTAAGTTGATAATTTTGTATGGCTGGCAAATGATGTTACAAATATCCAAATGGTCCTTGGCAGCAAAAAGGTTCCCCATTGCTGCTCTGAGGAATGGTGTGTCCATGGCAAAGGCCAAAGAAGGGCAGGCCAAGTGGAATGCTCCTTCTGCCTGCCCATTGGGCAGTGTCCTGGCTGCTGGTCTCTCAGTGCAGGCCAAACCTAGTCGAAGTCCACATACACTGAGGCGTCAGCCCTAAAAAAAATCCTCAAAACAGTATGGTGCTGTTATGACTAATAAGCATTTCTTGGGACAGATCCATGGTCCCATTATCTGAAAACAGCGATGGGATGGATTTAGTCATCTGGAGGACCAAGCAACAGATTCCTCTTCCTTCTTTCATTACCCGGGATTGTACCAAGAGTCATGTTTTCTCTCTGAAATGTTCAATTCTTCCTTCTGGTGATGAATTTTTCTGGACAATTTTCTCTGTTAGCTTAAATGTCTCAGCCATTGCTGCCTTTTCTTTCATTGCTAAATCTTCATAGACTCATCAGAATGCTCACAAGCCTTTGTCCTCGCTTCACAGTGGCTTCTTCACTCCCTTTCATTTGAATTCCATAGTCACCAATTAACCATAGTCTCCAAAGTCAACAATGAAATTTTAAGCACCAAAGGTGTTCTACTAAGTTGTCAGCCTTTTACAGCATTTGATCGTGTGAATGTCCCCTCCTCCCTAAAATTTCCCCCTCTTGGTGTCTCCATTCTTCGTTAAATGGAGACATTTAAGGGGATTTAGTCTCCAGTCTTGGCCTTTTATCATTCTGTGACAATACTCTTAGGTGGCTCCCTCTACTGGTCAGAGTTCAGACTCTTTGGCCACACTCCAAGCCTTCTTTGCTTCATGCCTCTACGCACAGCCTATGCTATGGCCACACTTCACTTATAGTTCCTTTTGCAATCCTATGTGCTCCACTTTTCCATTTTATCTGGGGAATGAATACCTACTCAATGGTCAGGTCCAGTTTTAAATTCAAATCCTCTTCATAAAATACCGTGTCTTCACCATCACCTCTTGAACAGAGACCACTGCTCCTCATGCTCTTCCCACAGGTCTTCACAGCCTGTGATCACCTTCATTCTAGCCAGGACCTAACTCGGTGCCTGACCTACAGCAGGTGCTATGTGAGGTCACTTATCCCATCAACATTGATGGAGTGCTCACCCTGCAGCAAGCACTGTTTTAAATGTTGACAACACAGTGGTGGGAAGAGTAGACACAATCCCCACTTTCACATACTTAGTAGCTTCAGGAGAATAACAGACAACCTCTCTAAAGAAACAACAGTGTTTCTTTAACTTCATTGCATTTCCTGTGCCTTGTATAATCTTTACTAACCTGAGAGTTACTTCTTATATATGAAGTTGCTAGTTCCTGAAGTACTAATTAAAGCACAATTATCTCTCTATATAAAAGCCTAAGTGACTGTCCACCTGTGAGGCCCATTGCCTGGTAGCTATGATGTGCAATGGCCACTAGGGAGCAGATCCTCTGACCAGTAGAGGAAGGAGCCTGACTCCTCACTGAATCAACTGTGGGTTAGGTTGCTGTTGGGACACTGTCGGCCCTGAATCTGCTTTACCTGCATCCCAGACCCAGAAAGGAGGTAGCCCAATTCCAGGGTATGTCATCCGAGAACCCCTCTCTCACAATCCAGGACACCTCAGAGGATGTCAAAGAGTAGGTTTCAGCAGGATTCTAGCAGGCCAGGCTGAGGAACTCCCCTGGTGCACACTGGGATTCTAGTCTAGCAATAAGGTTAGATCTCAATAGAAGAAATTAATATTATAATGATCTGATGCCTAAAGCTTACCATTCTTTGTTTTTGTTGTTTTGTTTTATTTTTAACAAAGGAGGAGGGCTGAAGAAGCGATAGAAAAATATGGCAAATGTGTAACTATTAAGGCAGTTGGAAGGATGTTACTGAAAGGGAAACAGGAATGTACCAGGAGAGGCTGGAGAGGCATGATGCTGAGAAAAACTGAGTGCTGGGTAGTAGTTTAGGTCACAATCTGCTGTTACATCTTTTGGAAACTTCTTGATGGTCCTAGAAATCCCTGGTTTTGTGTCTATTAGTTTTCTAGCAGTAGGCTGGACTCCTCCGGGCATTGGTTAGGCCTACAATTGCTTTGTTGGGAGAGCTGAACAAAACCAGCCACTCTATTCTGTTGAAAATGAGAATCGCATTAATGAATGTAGAAAAAGGGAGGAATGAGGCAACTTGAAGGGGTAGTTCAGATTTATTGTGATTGATGTATTATTAAAATTTCCATAGGCTTTCCCCTTAAGGGCAATATACATTATAAACTGCTTAATACCACTAATCTTCATAGCATATATTATGTCACGAAGAGGTAATTTACTCACCATTTATCTAAGCCTTTGTACTGATCCCTACTGTCATAAAGACTGAGCTAAATCACAAGGGCAGATAGATGGTGGTTTATGCCTGCCAACTGATTAGGCTTAGAGTCATCCGTGTCAGCCTGCAGCATGCCTAGGCATGACAGGAAGGCGCAGGAACCCTCTCCGGATCCTTTCTCTGGCACAGTTTGGAGGCTTCCAAAAACACAGCCAGCTGCTGCCCCTGAGCACTGCAGTGAGACTCTTCACTTAGAACCAGCCAGGACCTCTCTGCTCTCCTGTCCTGGGGCCCCTGGTCCCTGGCATTTTGTCAGGTCTTCTCCCAGCATGATGAACAGTGTTGATAACCTGTCTCGACTGGCATCCCAATTAAGGCTTTTCCAAGAAATCCCAACACCAGGCCCCCTGCCTCCTTCCGGGCTCCACTGTACCCATAGCTGAGCTTTCCTTGCTGTAGACAGTGTCTTGTGAGCACAGAGAGCAGACAGAGGATGTGTGATGTGGAGAGGGAGCGAAGGGTAACCATAGATATAAAACACTGATATTTCTCAATGAGATCAAATAAGAGACCAGAGAAGTAATTTCAAAAGAAAGAAAGAAAGAAAGAAAGAAAGAAAGAAAGAAAGAAAGAAAGAAAGAAAGAAAGAAAGAAAGAAAAAGAAAGTTGAATGTTAATTCTGTTTTGCATCCTTTGGGTGGGCTGGGTACTACTAGTGTACTAAACAATTCACCCACTGTCTCATTGAAGCCTCAGGTCAGCTACCTATGAGATATGTGTTACTGTCATTCCCATTTGACTGTGACAGCGGAGTCAGAGAACTTAGGGCTCTCTGACCGTTAGCAGAGGAGTGGAGGCTGGAACCCAGCTCTACATGAAGCCAAAGATCTGTTGTTTTTTTTTTTAACAGTTTTGAGTATTGCTCTCATTAATTCTAAAATTAGCTATATTTTAGTAATTACTAATTATCTGTAATTATGAAACGATATTTAAAGTAATCTAAACTCCTCCTGGTAATATCCGAACCTCTCTCAGAGACAATGCTGGAGCTCAAAGGAGGCAAATGTAGGGAAATGGAAGGAAGAACAACACTTCTTCATTTCATGGCACTTAAAATAGATGACCTCCCTGGCTTGTGCTGAACAAATGGTTTTAGGGACAAAAACTGCATTTCTCAGCCTCCCTTGCTGTGACTATAATTATGTTTGGCCAATAGGCTGCCAGTGGAAGTTTTCTGGGGCAGCTTCTCTCTGCTCCTGGTAAATGTCTCGCCCTCCTTCTGCCTGACACACAGATGTGATGCTGGCCCTCGGAGAATACATCTGAGGCAAGGGGCCCTGTGAGCTGGGGACAGGCTGGATCTCCGAGGGCTCTCCCCCCACCCCCCCAAAAGCAGGGCTGCATGCAAATCCTGCACTGTGTGTGTTGGACTTTGAAACACATAGTGAAACCCCATCTCCACAGATATGGGGCAAGCCAAAATATGACAGCATTTTGTAAAAGAGTTACGGAGAAAAGACTCTCTAACAAGGCTCTGACAGTAACCAGGAAGAGTTCTAGCATGTTCCTAAGCTGTGAGGTTGAGACCAGGAGCTCAGCCGTCATCCTAAAAACCATCCCTATAGTCTCAATGTACAGGCTCTCATCTTAAGACCCTAACATTTCTCAGGGGCTACACTATGTCAGAGCCATGCTAGCCTACGGGAACTGTAAAAGGTCCCCCTCCCAAAATGAAGAAGGCTGAGTGCCAAGACCAAGATGGGCCCAGGGCATTGTGTACAAAGAGAACCCTGAGCAAAAGGGCCAGGACAGCACAGAAGGACTAAGCACCTGAAGGAAGCAGATCGCCATGGCCACATCTATGAAGACAGAGGCTCTACTCCCGTGGCGGGGGTGCGGGAGGAGGGAAGAAGGGGTTGGGGGGGGAGGTTCCTGAGAGCATGAGCACACCCTTCTCCATTCCTTTATCCAAGAATAAAGTTTCTTCTCTGCTTTATCCAACCCAGTCTCGTTCTACTGGCACCAACAGCACTGAGCAGGCAGACTTCAGTTTGGGTCCCAACCCCAAACAAAGGTCTGTAGTATTCATTTTGGACATAATCTTTTCTGGGTGATCACAGGTCTAACTTCTTGTATTAACTTCCTGGACTAAGCAGAATATTCTAATCAACCAGACGAATGCCCCAGAGCTACCCAAATGTCTCTGGGTGATTCTAATCAGGCCTTCTCCATACCACACTCAGAAAACACCTGTGTCAGGTGAGCCTCTACCTTCATGCAACCCCTGTGAGAGAAGCTGTTTCTGGAGGGGTAGGGGGCCTGATTAGAGCAGCAATTTTCAACCTTCTTCCTCTCATGGAGCACACTTGATTACTACAATTCTCTGGCACACCGAAAAATCCATTTTTTGCCAATCTGACAAGAAAATAATAGTATAATTTTGATTCACTCACACCAAACAGCTATTGTCATGTTTGCTGTTACCATTTTTTTTTTTAAATTTAACAATCTAGAAAGGGGCCAGTATCCCTGACTAAAGAGTCAGGTATTGTATGTTTTAGAAATTCTTGTGGCTCATCATTGAAAATCACTACACTAGTATATTGATTGATTCAATTATTCCAATCCACGTCCATCGAACGTGAGTCGGAGTTCTGCTGTGGGTAGTCTCAGAGGGTGTCAATGGTCAGAGAGTGTAGAATTTTCCACTGCTTTTCTATCAGTTTGGATCTGTCCAACTCCTGCTGTCATACATTGTTTACCATTTCCGAGATCTCCATTGATCTCCTTTGTTCATCTAAAATTTTTTGACAAAAACAAAAATAGTCCACAAATATTTAAAAGCTCTCTTCCTCGCAAGCCCCTATTGTCATCTCTTGGGTTGACAGAGAAAGGAAGCTCTGGACTATTCCAGGATATCCGCTCTTCTCCTAGCGTCTTGTTCTTGCATGTGGCGGCAGCCTCTGCGCTCGGTATAAATCACTTCGTTCACTGACAGTCAATGAATGGAGACATTTTCTGATTTATCTTTTAAGCAACATTATCTTATTTCTTGTCTTGTAGTCACCACCTGCAGTATTTTTCCGTTTTTATCTCACACACCTATGACATTGTCTGTTTTTCGTTTCAGCAACTTACTTGCCTACATGGGCGCTAAGTTTTGTGTCTAGCTTCACTTTGTCCCATTACTGGCAGGATGGAAAGGGACATGGCCACCAACGTGGTGGCTCCTCAGAAAATTAAATGGAGTTATCATCTGACCCGACAATTTCACTCCTGGGTGTCACTCAAGAGAAATGAACACACATGTCCACGCAAACCTGTACATGGATGTTCATAGCAGCACTACTCAGACTAACCAAAGACTGGAGACAACTAAAGTTTCTAGCAATGATGAATGAATAAACAAACATGGCATGTTCAGGCTACAACATGGATAGACACAGAAAACACTATGCCAAGTGAAGAAGCCAGGCAAAAAAGGCCACATTTTGTGATTCCATTTTTGTGAAGTGTCCAGAATAGGCAAATCTGCAGAGACGACAGAGGAAATAGATGAGTGGCGGCCAAGGGCTTGGGAAGACAGAAGAACGAGAGGTAATGAGGACGAGCTCCTTTTGGCTTGGGATAATGTTCTCCTAGTAGGTTGATGGTTGTACAATTTTGTGGATGCATTAAAAACCACTGAATTATAAATTTAAAAATAAACTCTAGATATTCATAAAAACTTGCCATATCACTAACTAGAGACATTCGATCTGAGAAAGCAGGAGATGGGGGAGTGGGAGGACGTAGAACAGAAAATAACCTGGCAGATATGGCATCATGTCCACCAAGCAGGAAAAAAGGAAACTTCAGGTCCCTTTTCCTTTCCCCCTAGTCTTCTTCTTCCCAGAGCCGCAATCAGGCAGATACCAACGCTGATTACACCCCAATCTGCCACTGGAGTAGAAAATTTTAGGTTAATCACTCACAGCTGGTGAGTGACAGTGATAGAAAGTGACCAGGGGGGGTTGCCTGTTGGAAAATAAAGAGCTAAGGCTCATGCAAGATGTCAGCCATGAACATCCCATGCCCACGCATCTACCCAAATGAGAGCTTATAGGCCAGCAGGCAACCAGGCATCCCCTTTGGTCCCTTACAGCCAGGCCCTTGAACAGCCTTGAGCATTTGCCCTTCAGGTCTGTGGTTTGAGATTATAAATCGACATACCTTCCCCCTTTCCTCTCTGCCTTGCAGGGTAAGAGACATTAGTCCAGAAAGCACCAGGCTGCCCTTGGGAGCCACAGTGCATTGCTTTACATCTACCAGGCCTGCTGGCCTCGAAGGGAGAAAGAAGGGCAGACTTGTGCTGAGGATTGGCGCCCGTGGCAGCGGGTGTGTGGCATGTGGAGCTGCCACAGGTGCCAGGAGAGGGCGATGTTCCACCCCTGCTGGCGGGATGCCTAGACCGACCCATCACCTGTGCCACCTCCCCTGCCACACCCCTCCCTGAGCCACTGCCTGGAAACCGTCCCATCCCTCCTGCTGTTTGCCCCACATGCCGAAATCTATGGTGATGCTGAGCTCTTGCTGTGTAGGCAGTGAGGTAAGAGCCACCTCTTTCCTCATCCGCCTGCAGAGATCTGGGACAGAGATGGGGAGTTTCCACTTGCAGCCCTCAACTTGGGAACTACACCTGCCCTGCTGGTCTTTGAGCCAAGCTATCTTCATGCTTCCTCCTTAGGACAATGTCTATGATTAACCTCAAATCCCCTCTCTGTAAAATGATAATAGTAATACCCAATTCAGAAAGTTACTGTTTGGATCTAAGGCAGACAATTACTGCAGCAGGGCTAGCCCAGGGATGTCTATCTACAATAAATCTCATCAATATTCTTGATGTACTTCTTTGTTTTTAACTACAGAGTCCTGGATAGGAAGGCAAACCAATTCACTCAAAATTAATTCTTGAAATAATCGATTTGCAGAATAATAATAATGCACAAATTACAGGGTTGTTTTTTTTAGCAGTTTTAATAAAAATATTTGATTTTTGATTACACATAGTCAAATATATTCTTTCGTCCATGGGCATGGGCTCTGGGATCTGGGATCATCATGGCCCAGGACTCTCTAAAGTCATTTACCATCTGGGAGACCTTGGAAAATTCACAGACTTCCCCAATGGTGAGCCTCTGAAACACAGAGGTAATGATGGCACCAACTTCAAGAGCTGCTGGAGATGTGCTGAGATCAGATATTCCAGGTGCCAGGAACAGTGCTGGGTAAATAGCAGCTGCTTAATAATAACAGTAGCAAACAAGCCCCTGGCCCACAAAAGTCTCTCTGGGGAGGCTTTCCTGCTTACCTGGACACCTGGTCTACCACACCACCCTCAAGAAAACTGATGATCTCACGCGGAGAAGAGAAACTGTTGCACACGGTTGTACATGTTCGGAGGCTTGTGGTTTCACACTTATCTAAGTTATTAGAATTTACATATTTTACTGCTTACTTTTTAACTGACACACAGATAAGATTAAACTTGTTTCATTCACTAGAAAAATCTTCCCTTACTTATTTTGACAACTTCATAAAACCTGGCTCATGTTTCATAATTGCTCCCATTTTACTGACATTTTATCATTTATATACTTGCAAAGGGCAAACTGTCATGGTTGGCTGCACGAAGAAAACATAGCTGCCAGATGCCCAGTCAACTGACTCTGAAGTAGCCGCATTTCTGAAACATACAGTGCTCCGGTTAGATCTTTCCGCAAAGCCCCTATGAATGCAGAGCTAGTCTTATGGAAGTTTCTGAAGAAGTGTTGTTTAAAAATTCTCTGAATTTTACTTCCCTTGTGGCTTTTAATCTTTTAGGCAGGCACTTAATGATGCTCTCTGGCCTGGAAACTGGGGACTCCTGGAGAAAGCTCATTGGTCTGTGTTGCATCGAGGCCAGATTTCCCAACACAACATCCCATCCCATCCCTGACACGCCACGGCACGTCGTGTTGAGCAATGTGTACCAAAGGCTGTGGTCCCAAGAAATTTATCTTTAAGTGTTTACATACTGATTACAAGAGATTTCCCAATGTTAGCACACCTCTATGGAGTAAGTCTAGAAACTGGTCAAATCGTTGGGAGGTTCTATTTGAGAATGAAGGAATCAGAGCACAGTCTTTCAGAATGCTGAGGCCTTACAAATGTCTTGAACTGCCAGAATACACTGTTTAGAGAGAAGCTCTTTCTTAGGGCAGAGGGAAAGAGAGAGAGAGAGACCGCCCTCCCACTGGTGAGTAGCGTCTTCACACTCACAGGTCACTGTCCTGTGTTTCCCTGTGCCCACACCGCTTGTACTCCTTCCTGCTGTTTTCTGCATTATCCTCAATCTGAGAGGAACCCGATAAGAGGGAAATGAGCCATACAAGCACTCTCATTTTCTCATTAACGTTTTGAGATTATTCTACATAATAAAAGCTTAATATGCAAATTGTACCCTCAGGCAGTAGTTCCACTGGGAGGCCAATCAGGAGACCTAGAGTTCAACTGCTCGCTATGACATGTGCTGACCACCAGAGGGCAGTGTGGAACATGACAGGTGTTGGCAATGCAGTGCTGGCAGTGGGTGGGCATTGCCAGCCCCAATGGGCCCAGACAAGAGTGTGATGGCAGCAGGATGGTGGAGCAGGTGAGCAGGCAGTGCCAGGCCAATACAGGTGCAAGAAGGGGCCCTATAGCCCCACTAATCACCTTGCAGACTGCAGCCAGCGGGGGTGGAGCAGGGCCACTACTTGGCTCCCAGGAGCTGAAGGAGCCAGGCGGGGCTCCCTGCCCCGATTGATTGCCCCACAGTCAGGATGGTGGAACAGGTGAAGCTGCGGCACCAGGCCAAGGCAAAGTGCCAGGCAGGGCTGAGGGGCTGCAGGGCTCTGACACTGAAGGCATGAGATGGGGCTCAATCTCCACAGGCCACCTCGAGGGACCCCACCTGTGCACAAGTTCATGCACCGAGCCTCTAGTGTCCAAATAACTGGCTTCCAGAATGGACCTGAACTCGCTGGCTAGCATGTGATGGTCTAAATACTGTTTTCCTAGAGGAAATGAAGGAGCATTGAGGTTAATTGCTAACCTCATAACACTTGTGTCAGTCACTCCCATAGCTGAAGTTCAGTGGCATGAGGCAACAGTGACCTAAGCCTTTAGAGTCTTGTCTTTTTCCATTTTTTGGAATAAAGTCATAACATGAAAATAATAAAATAATCTATTGGAAACTTCGACAGCATTACTGAATATTGATGCTATTCCTGCATTAGTTAGTACTTCCTATCTTATAACTCCGAATGGCTCGCTTTCAGCTATGATAGCATAAATGCATAACACGGTTTTGTTAGCCTCATGGGTTATAAGGGTCTTTCTGACTTTAAGGTGAAAATTGGTAAGAGACACTCTTGGGCCACAACACTTGGTTGTTCTGATGAAATTTCCTGATTCAGACTTGCTTAAGATCACCAGGAGTAGAGGGAGAACTCGGAGTGTCAGTGTGTAAACGCTCAGCATCAGGGCTCTCTCCCCTCAGCACAGAATGGAATCCCCCTGCCCATATGTTATGAAATATAGTTCCTGATAGTTGATTAGATACTGTACAAGCTGGAGCCTCTTAATCCAGGGAAGCAAGGGGATATTTTAGCATATACTACAGATCTAAAAGTATAGCATGCTGTCATATTTACATGCCTTAAAGGGGAATAAAAGAGGGTCAGGATAGAGATAAATGGGGTTTAAAAATATGTATGGCCTCTTGTGTTCCTTGCTGAACTCCTGCTGGGCCAGGTTTCCTGCTGCTGTGAGTGTGGGAGGTCTGTGCCCAGAGCCAGCAGAGGCCTCATGCAGCGTCAGCACTGAGGTGGGTCACCCCAGGGCCTGGCTTGGCACGCAGCACGGATGCAGTCGGGACTGGCTCAGGTTGGGATCAGGCCATTTCTCAGCCTTGCTCATTGGCCCACAGAGCAACTTTCAGCTGCCACGAGACAAACAGGTGTCCTATTGGCTGGCCTGTTTCTGGTGGCCAGAATCCTCCATTTATCATCACCCGTCAGTATCACACCAGGTTTACCACTCAACAACGGGCGCTGGGTCCCTCAGCACATTCCCAACGGAGAAAACAAGTTGAAAAGATCATAAAGTATTTGTGTGTAGCTCTCAAGCCCATCAACAACTCTGCGCTCTTTGCACACAACCAGGGAGAGAGAGTTCCTTCCCATTGAATAGGAGGGAAAGAGCCTGTAGGGTTGTAAAGATATTGAGAAAGCCTCTGACCTCTTAGAAACTGATGTTTGTTTTTTTAAAATATATTTTATTTTTTACAGACAGGAAGGGAGAGAGATAGAAAGTCAGAAACATAGATGAGAGAGAGACATCGATCAGCCGCCTCCTGCACGCCCCACAGTGGGGATGTGCCCACAAGCAAGGTACATGTCCCCGACCAGAATCGAACCTGGGACCTTTCAGTCTGCAAGCCCGACGTTCTATTCACTGAGCCAAACGGGTCTCAGTGAAACTGATGTTTTTTGAAATAGAGAATTTCCAAATGCAAACGTTACTGATGAACTTCTCCTGGCGCCCCTGGCCCCTGGCTATGGTCAGGCCTGGGTGTCTCAGAAGCGTCAGCTGGCCAGATAATACTGTGGGTACCCTGTCTGGCCTCTCCTCACTCTCTTCAGACTTCAGGAATAAAGTATGCAGCTTTTTTTTCATCCATTACCAGCTACAGAAGGGAAGGGTTAGTTTGAGGCAATCACATCTTCTCCTCATTGTACTGATGGAATTATAACCCAATGCAGATGCATCTCTTAGGGAGGAATGTCTTACAGGAGGTCGGTCATCCAGAGGAGCACTAATCTGGTCCAAAGAAGAATAACCCTTTCATAATAAAGGGATTATGCTGAAAGAGTGTCCCTCCAACACAACTCAGACTCTCTCCCAAGTCCTATTGCTGACTCTCTAGCCAGCTGCCACCTGCTCAGCTCTGGGCATGGGCCTGGCCCTCTGGTCCCCTCTCTAAGAAGACCTTTCCTTCCATCTCAGCTGATCTCTGGGAAGAGGGGCCGGAGAGCAGTCCTGCATGAGCTGTGGAATGTCACAGGTGACTACCTGTCCCCTCCCTCCCTCCAACTCTTCCTCATATCGGCAGCTTCCCCGGAAGACACGCAGACACTTGTTCGTAGTGTTGCTGTTATATGCAATGTTTCAGGAAATTGCTAGTTATAAATAGAAAAGATGCCAATTTGTAAGTGAAAAGCTTTCAGGCACATTTTGGTATAATCTTAACTTACTAAGACTTTTTATTAATTTATTGGCTCTTTTAGAGAGAGAAGAAGGCAGAGGGAGAGAGAGAAATATCCATGTGAAAGCAAACATCCATCAGCTGACAACCTTTCTATGCACAGGACGACGCCCAACCCACTGAGCCCCATGGGCCAGGGATACTGACAGTTCAATTAGCAGAATTGCATATGGTGAGTCCTGGCCATTAGCATTGGCCGAGACCAAATTCTGTCCTCACTATTCCACAGTCTCTGCCTTTTCATGTGAGAATAATTAAAAAATAAAATGAGATCATCTATGTAAAGATCTTACGTTTCTGGCACACAATAATTGTTTAATGAATGTTAGCTATTATTTTTAAACTAGAGGCTGGTGCACATTTGTGTGTGTGTGTGGGGGGGGAGGCGGGTGTCCCCTCAGTTCAGCCTACACCCTCTCCAATCCAGGACCTCTCAGGAGATGTCTGGGATCATGCATAAACTGGCAGTCGGACATCCCTCTCACAATCCTGGACCACTGGCTCCTAATCACTCAACTGCATGCTGGCGTGGTCATCCCTAACTGCCCCTCCCTGCTGGTCTAGTAGCCCCTCACTGTCCCCTCTGCCAGCCTGGTCACCCCCAACTGAACCTCCCCACTGGCCTGGTCACCCCTAACAGACCCCCAACTGCTGACTAGGTTACCCCCTACTTCCCCCACCCCACTGACCTGGTTACCCCTTCTGCCTCCCCTGCTGGACTGGTTGTCCCTAATTGCCCCTCCCTGCCAGCCTGGTTGCCCCTAATTCCCCCCCTGCTGGCCTGATCACCTCAACTGACCCCCCTTCTAGCCTAGTTGCCCCTCACTGCACCCCTCCCAGCCTAATTGCCCCCCTGCTAGCCTGGTTGCCCCCAACTGTACGCCCTCTCCACCAGCCTGGTCACTCCTAATTGCCCCTTCACTGGCCTGGTCGCCTCTTACTGTCCCCTCTCCCCCCGCCAGCCTGGTCACCCTTAACTGCCCCCACCTGCCAGCCTGGTCACCCCCAACTGACCCCCCTGCTGACCTTGTCATCCCCAACTGCCCCCCCTACCGGCCTGGTCATGCATCCTGCTTATTTGGTTGTTTGGTTGCCCCTCACTAACTCCCTTGCTAGCCTGGTTGCCCCACACAGCCTGCTATTTAGTAATTTGGTCACCCCTCACTAACCCCCTGCTGGCCTGGTTGTAGGCAGCCATCTTGTGAGGGCCTGAGAGTTAATTTGCATATTATATATTTATTATATAGGATTACAAACTTATAACACCTCTCTACCAGTGATATATTTCAGGGCTAAAAATTATTAACAATGGCAAATCCTCAACAAGGTTTGGAAGTCTGAAATTGGAATGGAAGAAATGAAACCTATAGCTAAATGTGTAAACAGCATGTGAGAGAACCAGCTCTGATCCATGGAGGACTGCAGGCTTGAAGGCAAATGTCTGCCAGGAGGTTCTGCTCGAGACTCCCAGGTGTGTGGAGGGCCTTCCTGCCAACAAATTGTCCTTGGCACCACCTACATCCACTATGTGAAGGGGAAATTTAGACACAGACAACAGGCACACTTAGAGGACATTGGTGAGCATTTTATGCAATTACAAGGTCAGATGAACTGTCCAAATGTTATTTATTGCCTTACAATATTTAGCACTTTATTTCTCCTAATAATTACCACTCTATTGAGAGGGAGAGTGGGTGCCTCCCTGCAGTTGGCACCAGCTCCAGTCCCAGGAGTCACTCCTGGCAATCCACTATCATCAATGTGTTTTCCTTTGGAAGAAAGCCATGTACAAACAGGTGGCTTGCCCAATGACCAGGCGAATTGAGGAACAACTATGATAAATGGTGCCATTCATGCCTTTGACTCAAGGATTAGTTACTATTTATCTTGGGAACACGTATGGATGGGTGCGTCTGCTCGGCTCTACCCAGGGGTGAGATTGCTGGCTGGCTTTTGCAATCTCTGACCCGGCTGCCTGCATGTAATTCACATCACATTCTGTTTTATGCTTTTTCCATAAAACTCTCTTATTTCTTTTCTGTATCTATGGGGAACTTTTCTGGGCTGGCAGAAATGTTGTTTTTATGTTTCCCAGCATGTACACAGCACTGCCTTTGTATCTCTGTCCCTGCTGTGCCCTCCACTAATTCAAGTTTGCATTTGTGCATCAGACAGGCAAAATCTCAATCACATCCAGACCCTAATTTGGGGGTGAGCCTGGGAAACATAGTTTTTTTGCTTTCTAGCCCCTACAATATATGTTTCATGCAAAAGAATGAAGCTCTGAATTCCTGGGCAAGTAGGCATTATAAAGCCATGCAGTTGAAATGAGTTTAAACCTCTCCTTCTTTGGAGGAACATCAGGACTTAGGAATTTTCCTAAGCACACACTGCAGCTCACACCTTCTGGGTGCATGCCAGGCGTCAGGGCTAATGAACGGCTGAGTTTGAGCTTCTGCCACGTCCTCTGAGCACATTTTCCACTTCATTTTTAGTTCTCACATCAACCCTGGAAGTTGGGTGTCACCATTGGGATTTTACTCAGGCAGGTTCAAACAGAGGGGCAGACAGGTCCATGTCGTGCCTTGAGCCATCCAGTTGGAAGTGGAGATTCTGGATTCCCATTTGTGATGTATTCCCCACTTACTTCACCTATAGGTTCCCAGACAGACCCAGTGGACTTCCCTGCCACTCCACAGTCGCGCAGCCATTACTAGGGTGAGGAGAATGCTTTGAAGATAAGGAAACAGGCTCCTCCTGATGTGGTTAACGCGGATCCTGGCTTGCGGTCCACCAGATGATGCCAGAGACCACACTCTTTGGATTCTTTCCCATCCTGCTGCTCACATCACAGAGAACGCATCTCTTTGCCAGCTCTGGGAACAGAGGAGGTAGGGGCTTTACCCAAGCTCCGGGTCCCATGAGATCCCTATCCCAGTGGTTTCCAGAATCCAAGTAGGTATCCTATACAGCCTGGGTGCAGGGACAGGCACCACTTGGAGTGCCATGCATCACCGCAACTGCACTGCCCATGATAAGATCTCTGACTTTTGCAATCTCTGACTTGGCTGCCTGCATGTAATTCACATCACATTCTGTTTTATGCTTTTTCCATAAAACTCTCTTCTTTCTTTTCTGCCTCTGTGGGGAACTTTTCTGGGCTGGCAGAAAAGTTCATTTGGGGAAATGTCTAACTTATCTCAAACTCATTTGGATTTCAAAATTAAGAACTTTTCTTCTGATTGGGTCAGTGCATGCACAAAATTGTTAAAAGTATGAATGTCCTTACCACCACCTCTTTATCATGCTAAGTTGAAGATGATGGGTATATATATAAATATATATATATATATAAAGGAGTTTACTAGATTTCTCAAAACAAATAACCAATAGCTCATCTGTAAGAGTGTGTGGTAGGTAAAAATGGCCACTCATTCTTGGCAGTGCCTCACAAAGTGAGATCTGTTCCCACACTCCCTGATTCTGGGCTGGCATTGTGACCAGTAGAAGGCAATTGAAATGACATTGTGTGAGTTCTGAGTCTGGGTTTTGGGAAGCCATGCAGTTTCCATTCTTGTCCTCTGGGGGCAGTAAGACCATGAGAACCACCTTAGGCTGCTCTGCAGGAGGAGAAACCATGTGGAGCAGAGATCAGCCTTCCTGCACCAACTGGTGCCCAACATACCTGCCCACAAACTGCAGTCACCCTAGTGACCCCAAGCAGAAGGAGTAGCTAGTTGGGCTCTGACCAAATTGCTGACCTACCGAATTAGGATTAGATACAATGATTGCTTTACAACAGATAATTGATTCAGTATGTAGTAGTAGAAGGAGCCTCACACGTAGCTATAGGAATGGAACACCTAGTCCAGGGCCTGCTACATACTATATTCTCAATAAATGTTTGGTGAATTATTATTTTTAAAGAAATTGTGTATTTCAGAAGAGAAGAGTTGAAAGTTAAATGCATGTTATAAGACCAAGATATAGATGTTGTCCTTAATATTCTAGAGTTCAAAATGAAAATAAAGAAACAGAGACTTTTCCAGATGTGGCTTAACTCAGTCTTGTTTGTGGTTCACCAGCTGGCCATACATTGGTATACCTTCATCACTGGAAAACAGTGGATTCAATATTACACAAAGTCATTTACAATCACTTATTCCAGTCTTTGACTGCAAATAATTCACAGAAGGCAAGCAGTGTTTGGCATAGTTTTCCAAGTTTCTAAGGGGGAAAATATTCCAAGATTAACATTTGTGACATTTTCTTCCATCTGGTATGAATTCTCCAAAGTCTCCACTAAAGAAACATGACCTGTCTTCTTGACCAGCTGAAAGGCAGAGCTCATTGATACACATGCATAACTTCAGTCCATATACCTGAAGCTCTCTCTGTTCATCACAGCAAGACAGCTTTTGCAAAGGAACAGCTGATAGGCAGCACTGTGAGGCATTTCTCCTTGAAAAGTCAACTTACTCAGGAAAAGTTACTCTCACAACAATCCTGCAGTGAATATTTTCCATCTGTTTCTTTATTTCCTTATTGTTTTAACTTACCTTATTTTATATATGAGAACATTGATATTGAACTGAATAACTTTTCTAAGATAAGAGAGAGAGCCCTAGCCGGTTTTGCTCAGTGGATAGAGCATTGGCCGTTGATTGAACCCTTGGTTCGATTTCAGTCTAGGGCTTGTACCTTGCTTGCAGGTTCTCTGGCCCTGGTCAGGGAGCATGCAGAAGGCAATCAATTGATTTGTCTTTCTCATATCAATGTTTCTCTTTGTCTCTCCCTCTCCCTTCCAGTCTCTTAATGGAAAAAAATAGAATTAACAAAATAATTATTAACAAAAAATTTTTGATTAATTAAAATTAATTAATTTAATTTAATTAGTGAGATAGTACATGGTGGGGTTAATATTCTAATTCTTAGAACTACCCCCTTGAATGACTTTATTAAAACCACCTTGTTGTTTAAGCTTTCCTCCATTGGAGTTTATGTCATTTGCAAACATGAGAATATTAGTTGTGGCAGAGATAGTTAACTGTCATCCTCAAATGTATGCCTTTCTTCTCACAATAGGCATTGACACCAGA
Source organism: Lasiurus borealis (assembly GCA_004026805.1). Lineage (NCBI taxonomy): Eukaryota > Metazoa > Chordata > Mammalia > Chiroptera > Vespertilionidae > Lasiurus > Lasiurus borealis. The sequence continues at coordinate 24,052 of PVJN01023146.1, forward strand.
AAACTGTAGCTCAGAAACCACACTGCCAATCAATACAGATAGGTTGGACCATGTGACCTGTTCTTATTAATGGATAAAAGTAGAAGTGAGGTGAATTTTCCCTCCCTTTTCATCCCACCAGTTTTGCAGATGAGCACTGCTGAGAACCAATTCCAGCATGTCATAATTACAAAAGTTTCACCAAAAGGTTGATGAAGCATGGGTGGCTAAACAAGGGCTGAGACACATATCTGTTGGAATGCCTGGAAAGGCACTTCTCCCAAACCTGAATAGGATAATCATTTGCTGCCAGACAGCTCCTGTTATTGCCTCCTGTTGGCCAAACACCTAAACAGCTGTAGGCTATTCCCCAAACTGACAATGCTTCTGTAAGCCTTACCCTTTGAAGTGTATGTCTCCACCTTGCCTTAGGACAAATTGCGTTAATAAATAGCACAGGGTCCTTAGACAAGAGGTAGTCTTCAGTTCCTTTAGCTGAAGCTCTTCTGACCCCCAATGCCTTTCAAAATTATCTTTTGTTCTTGGACTTCTTCTTAATCTATGCATCAGTTCCTTTCTCCAGATTGCACCAACCCTTCATAACGCTGGGACAAGAACCCCAGCAGAGCACAGCATTGTGGATAGTGAACCTAGAAGGTGAAATAAGCCTAACATCCTGAATCACTAGTTGGCGGGGAGTGGCCTGCTGATCTTGCTGGGAATTTATGTAAATGAGAAATAAACTTCTACCAAACATATTGGAGCAATTATATAATTATATAGCATGGAAACTACTCCTATCCCTAGTAATATGCTAACTATTATAACCTCTAATCTTCATTATTTTATGGTAATTAAAATTTTCTCTGATTCTAGGAATGAACATGAAATATATACTAGAAAAGGTAATGATTGAACCAAACCTGGAAACATGAGAAGAATTTAGTTGTGTGATAGAGGAAGGGAACAGCCTTTCAGTGGGAGAGAAGCTCACAGGGGAGACATGGCAGCAAGCAAAAGCATGAACTATTTAGAGAATAGCAAATTGTTTTTTTTTAATGAGGTGAGGAGAAGATTCAATGGAAACCAGCTGGAGTAGCAGGTGGGAACCAAATCATAATAGGTCCTAGACCAAAGCTAATTCTGTGAAATTCTGGGTTCTCATTATCATAACCATTATCTCATCTTTGAGGACAGAGAGAGTAATTAATTCTTTATGGAAATTTTTGCAAGGATCCATGACATGTATCTCAAGAGAAAATGCTGATACTCTGCACATAATTAAGGGAGTTAGCGATTGGGCTGTTCTGGAGGCAACTAAGTTCCAAATTGAACTTGAATTTGAGGCTAGTCAATGGGCTTTGCAGTAAATTGGAATAAAACAGACTAGTAGGAGTTCTTGGTATGGGATGTGGTGACAACTAATTTAATTGAATCCTCTGCCCTGGGATGTGGAAATAGAAACACAGGAAAAGCATATCACTTAAGGTATAGCTATATCCAAAATAGAGAAAAAATGTTGTTACAATTCTCCAAAAAGTTTATGGAACAACCCAATTATGGAATTATCAGGACCTAAGACCAACTGATAACAAGAAAGTGAAACAGTAGCCTTGCTTTATATTTCTTGTGCTAAACTCCCATTATTTGTGGTGCTCTGGGCCCACTAGTCCATGATATATTAGAAACTACCTTTTATACCAAGTCCAGATTTTATCTTGAATGTGCAAGCTTCTCCTAGGACCTGTGACTTTAGTACAGGTTTATTTGACTTCTCATCAATAAACCTAGACTCTGAAGCAGAACAATCTTACATTAATAAAACAAATGGGTTAGGGAAAATCAACTGAAATAACTGTTTTGCAACATACATGAAAGTAATATTTTAAAATAGTCCATCTGTTGGCAAAACATTGGTACGTAGGAAATTCTGTGGATGAACTTGGCATGACTTGGGTGTTGAATATTGCAACTTTGAATCTTGCTTTTGACCAGCAAGTGGCTTTGGAAGCAAAGGGAATACTGTTAAGACATTGGCAATAAGTGAGATAAAAATCTAATAGAAGGTTTGCATATTGTAAGACAGAGCAATTGATTTATCAAACACGTATTTTATATCATTTTGACAATCAAGATTTCTCAACCTCTTTTCACAAGATGTTATAGGCTACTTCACAACAAAAGTTTTTGATCAACTATCCTTGGAAAATATTAGTTCAAACACAGTTGATCAGGTTTCTTGTAGGATTTTTCAGAGTTGGCAATATTCTAGGCAGAATTATGAATGTCTAAGATCTTGCAATAATTTTTGGTAGAACATCTCAAACCACCATTGAGAACCATTTTGACTAGTTTTCATGCACTAGTTTGGTAACAGTTTCCATTGTGACCAAAGACTGAATCTCTAATTCAGTGTTTCAGAATTTTTATAAAAAAATATTTAGAAATAACAATTGTTTAGCACAATTAGATGAAAATTCTTACTAATAAAATTTCTGCACCTGAATTTCCCATGGAAATCTCAGTCCGAATGAGGAAAAGAGGCATGTTTACCAGAGGGACATACAGAAATGTCTCCTTGGGAACTGAGTCTTAACAGCCAAGACATGGGCTCTCCAGGCCTGTTGGGTCATACAGGGACAGTCCTGCTCATCCAAAGAAATAAACTACATTAAAACAAAATGAACTATTTGATGGTATAGCTACTTTAAAATTACAATGTTTTCTCTACTTTTATATCCAAATGGCATTTAATTTCCTTTTCATTGTGGTGAGAACAAGAATAATATTATTTTTTTACTTAGAATACCAAAAGATTGACCACATCTTTTCATTAAATATGATCTTTTAAAAAAAAATCACCAAAAGATGTATATGGATCTGGTTGACTTGCAATATTAAGAAAAGCTAAATAGAAGAGTTATGCCATCTATGTGAATTAAGATGAAATCTGCAAATTTTATGTAACAAGACCATTAAATTTTGTTTCTTGTCATCATACCAACAACTAATAGGCTGCTTTTGGTTAACAGTAAATCTCCACTGAGGAGGCTTCCTGAGCTAAGATTTTTAAATACTGCTGAACACCATCTAAGGTATACTTTAGTTTCTATTTTCTTCAACTCCAAGGTGGACACAAGAATCTATCCTGAGAACAGTAGTAACTACGAAGAAGATGCAGGATGCCATGGAGTTGAGAGGTGTGTTTCTGAGGCCCAGTCTTTGGACAATGAGTGAATCACTCCAGGCACCATCTCCCCAATATAAAATGAAGAGATTAGAATTTATCATTCAAAGAATCCTTCTAGCTTTAAAAAGCCATGATTTAAAAATATTTGTTTAATGTATCAGCTTGTTCAGCTGAAATACAAAATAAGTAGCACCATGGTGGGCCCCGGTGTCTGCCATATGCCTATTACAAAGTCATTCAAAGATTTCTAGAGCATGTTCAATGTGCACTTGCCCTGTCTGGCCCATCCTTAAAAGGAGGTGTCTGGAAGTCACGTGCAGTGGGGTCAGAGTCACTCTGGAGGCCGTGGGAAGGGGGTCTGGAAGGAGCAAGTGCCATAGAGTTCAAAGCTACACAGATTTGCCCCAATGACAAACCATCCAGATACCACAGAGATTTCCCTTATATTTTTCCTTGATTTTGTGAGTTTTTCTGAATTTTCTGAGTTTGAATAACTCATAAATGGGGCCTAATATTTTGGCCCAAGTGATATAGGTTCCTTATAGAAAGAGGGAAAGCTTATTTTTATACTTTTGAGGCATTTGTGTGAATTTATGACACCTAGTGGTCAAAACCTAGGAAATGGGTAGCTAAGGAAGATGCAGGGGGAATAGCATGGAGGAGAAAAGGCCATGATTTGGAGGACTGAACTGCTTTCTAGGAAAATGCTCATCCACAAAGTTGGCTCATGCTGGGCTGCCTTACTGAAGAAGAATCAACGAGAAGAAAAGAGAAAACAGAAGGGTAAAACAATCCTTCAAAGAGAGCCTAAAGGATATGGAAATATGCCATCGATGGAGGATGGAAGAAATTCATTCTTCATTCCCACAGGCAGGGTGAAAAGCAGCCACCGGGGAACAGCTGAGCCTACCACACTGTGCCCTGGTCCATGTTGGTCTAGAGGACAGGCACAGCATGTCACTATTGTTTTATTTCCCATATATTGACCCAACCTTAGAAACATGCTTCCAATGAAGTATGTCCTCAATTATTCACGATAAGTCTAGTTTGCAAAATTTCCAAAGAGAAGTGATGTACAACTGTAGCTCCTTTCCAATAAAAGCAATAGATGACCTCCTCTCTGAAAACAAAACAAAATAGTGAGAAGCAGAAAGATAATAATAATAGAATTTGGATTTGAAAAAGCAATTTCCTGGGTGAGACAGGTAGAATGAACACCACTGTTCACAAGGCAGCCCTGTTCATGTTATTCTAGAACTGGTGACTAGTGACCATTCCTTCTGGTTCCTCTCTCACCTTCTTGACATTTCCCAATGAGACCACTTAAGTCACTCAATCATAGAATGTTTATCAGCTCTATGTCTACTACCCTACATCGAATGAATACATTCCATAACCGATTGTTCAGACCCCTTCTATCTTATTGCAATGTCTCTTACAAGCGACAAGAGTAATGGTGGATGGAGTTAAGTAGATTTCCTCCTTTCATTCTGGCATATAGAGCTTTCCTGGGAAGGCAGTTCCCATTATTAACCTAGTTATACATTTCCATATTTAAATTAGTTTGAATTTTCTCAAGAATTCTTTATGCATTTGGATTACCTAGACCATTGCTCCCTTTCCTTATTGTAACTAGCCATGAGCTTTAGGCTGAAAAATAAATCGGGTCACTGGGTTCATACTCCATGTTACTATGAAAGAGTTTAAATCAAAGTAGAAAAAGAAAATCAAGTTCTTAGAATTCAAATGTCTAGTAAACAAGTTTTCACTAACCAAGAGAAGTCAGAATGCCCTGTATGCACGGAAGCTTCCCTGAGATCTGCCCACAGCCTGCTTGGGAGTCAGAAAGGCCCCAGCAGGGGCTCCACACGAGCCACCTGCCTGGCCGGGACAAATCCTCCAGGCCTCCAGATCGGCCTTTATTCACCTTAAAAATGAAGTATTTTATTGGGTGGTTTCTAACCTGGGTCCCCTTGGTTTCAGTATTTGATTTTAAGTAGTTTATTGTATGTACTTTTCTTGTTTTGTTTTCTCCTCAAAATCATGCTCCTCAAGTTACCCGTTCCATGCCCTTTGAGATTTGAACCAAGAAAAGAAGAGGAATACAGAGGTAATATCTGTTTCCTCACTGCTGTAAGGAAAGAGAAAATAGAAACATGTACTTCTTTGCCACTTTCTGCCTCTTGTCACTTTGACTTGTCAAGTTTTCACAAATTTATTGTTTCTTTGTCTAAAAGATTATAAAGCCTCCTGCTGTTGTGAAGGCTCCCAGGGGTTTGTCAACATTCAGTGGAATTTGTAGCTTTTGGTCTGTCCCTCCATTCTTTGTCCGTTTAATTTCAGACTCAGCCAGGGACCCTAAAAGAAATGAGCAAAACCTTTTCCTCCTCTATAAAACAGGTCCACGAAACTAGGAAAGTCACTAGTGAGCCTATGGAGAAGGCAAGGGAGGCGACACAGATCTTTAGGGATAAGGATCATCTTTGTCGTTTTTATCACTGTGACCTGGGGAGAGAATAGTGATGTGGCCTGGAAAGAGTAAGATGCAAGAAACAGGAGCTAGGCAGGCCAGTATTCCTAGGCAACACCTGGAAAACCTCAGTGTTCTATTTGTTTTTAGAAGAAACTGTTTCTTTGCACTCTAGCCCCTCCCTGCTCATTCAAGAGGCTCATTCATGGTGTTCAAGTACGACTTGCAAGAGGCATGTGTCTGTGTATTTACACTAGCCCTTCTCAGGAAGTGCTAAATGACTCTTGTGCCTGAGAGGGGGCTTGAACTGAAGCAGAGATTGTCTCACTTCTGTGATGTTTACTTAACGTGCAAATTAGAGTGCGAGGGCACACACCACGCACAGTTCAGAGGTCCTGCTACCTTGGACCCGCTAGTGGACATTGTGACGTGAGAGAGATACAAGTAAAAAGGCAGACTGTGGGCCAATTAGCTCGCATAACTTTCCCAAAACATAATTCAGAATAGAACTAGATTGAAAAATCTACATGCTCTTCTAATGTTTGAAAGCTTTTTCTTCCCTAAGTGATAAAGGATGTTGAAAAGCAGTGAAAGGATTAATTGTAGAAGGGGGAAACAGGATACTCAGCCATTAAAGAACCTGGGTCTGTCCTTTTTTTTTTCTTTTAAAAATTAATTTAAATTTTTTAAAAAAATATATTTTTTATTGTTTAAAGTATTACAAATAGTAGTAAATATGTCTCCTTTTTTCCCCCTATTTATTTCCCCCAGTCTTTCCCACACCCCTGTACATGCTCTCACCTGTCCGCCCTACCCCACCCCCCATGTTCTGTATCCATTAGCTATGCTTACATACATGTATACAAGTCCTTCGGTTGATCTCTTACAGGCCATTCCCCACAACCTCCCCTGCCTTCCCACTGCAGTATGACAGTCTGTTCATTGCTTCTTTGCCTCTATATCTGTTCCACCCTCCCACCCCCAATTCTTTTCTTTAAAAACATCTTGCCTTTGTAGGCTAGAAATAAACTTGTAGGAACAAAAAATGTTTTGAGTTCCAATTTCAATGTCCAATAGTTCTGAGTCCTAGTTTCAATGTCAAACAGTTCCTTATGTGTACACGTCATCAATGGTATCTGGATAGTGGACAAATGGTGGCAATGCAGGTCTGACTCTCTCTGGTTTGGTCCTAGGCATCCTGTAGTGACGCACAGCTGTTGACTGCTCTCATGGCGAGGCCTTGTCAGTGTCTTCCATCTCTGGACTGTTTCTCTTTTTGTCTTCATGGTTGGAGCAGACTTGCCAGTTTCTCTCTGTTACAGGAGTCCATTTTGTCTTGGAGTTGTTTTCTGAAAATATATAAACATATTCTCGACCAAAAGTTAATAAAGGAATCTTTTCTATAAAATTGACTTGGGGTCCTTTTTATTTTTGCCCACCCAATTTTCCTTTGGCCTATTTTGACACCATGTGTGTCTTTCATGAGTGTCTTGTTAGTATTACAAATGAAAATTAATTTTCTAAAGTAAAAATCTTCTTTATGTAATTTACTTACCGGGTATTTTTCCTTACATGATATTATCCTACTATCCCCTTTTTTTATTAATGGAGAATTTTGTAAAATTTTTAATGCAATCTTGATAACTTTAAATTTTAATTTTTGCACATAAATATGCCTGTTTTATGCTCATTGCATGTTAAGCAATTTTACCATGAAATAAACTATGAATAGAAAATTTAGTTAATACTTTAGAATCAGCTTTTTGTCCAGTACACTTAAATTTTCTTGGGTATTCACTTATTTCAATTCACCAATTTAAATTAATCTGAAGGGTTGATTACTCTTTTACTGTCAAATTTAATACTCTACCAACAGTTTTAGATTACCCTGTAAATATTAGTGGAAAGGTTTATTTGCATTCTTGAATAGGCACTGAGTATTCCTAGTGCTAGGCTGAATTTACATATAGGGCAGCTGCTGTCAGCAAGTTTCTGTCTGTTACCTGGGTCCTGATCTGTGCTGAGCGTGGGAAGCGAAGTAGCCATGGGGGCAGGAGACCTCCCTCAGAAGGGGTGAGGGTTCAGATTCCTCTAAGGTTGTGGGGAGGGGGATGAGGGTCTGTACCCCACCTCTATTGATCCCCAAGTTTCTCCTTATGGCCCTCTGTGACTATGCCTGTCTTAGGTCGTTCCTTCCCTGAGGAATCTTACCCGTCTCTGGCTAACCAGTCATCCTCCGGGGCCAAGCAGGGTGTTGTGACGTTCAGTTCTGTCTCCATGGTAGCCTATGCCTCCATGGCCTTCACGCCCAGCATCTGCTTTGGGATCCCCTTGCCTGCTGGTGGGGGCCCTGGCATTGATCACATATCTCAGGGAATTCAGGTTCCCTCTCCAGGGAGGGCCCAGCTCACACCATTTGGCGAGAGACAGATCCATTATACCAGCCACCTCAAGGCTTCAACCTCAGGATGAATAGAAAGCTCAGGCTACAGCTGAGGGCCACTGGATTGTGAGAAGAGAGTCCCTCTTGGCAAAAGAGGTAAAAGGGGCCAGTATAGAATGCTCAAGTGCCTTTCCAGTGCCTTAATTCCTTCTGAAAGGGATTAAGTCCTTTCCTGTCCTTTTTTAAATTGCTGCTAAACATTCAAAGAATTAGTTTGTAATTTTGTTTGGAATAATTGTACAATATGCTGTTGTGAAATGTTAAAAATTAAATGACATTGTAGAATATCATGTAAGGATAGTCTTTGTTCTAGGCCATAGCAAATCAATTTCAAACTGGCTGTCAATTTCTTTTTGTAACTTTATATAAACTTTTTCAGGGAGGCAAAAACACAGATTACTTACCTTAGCTCAAGAGGCCAAATATATTGTGTTTCACTTAAAATCCTATGACATTTGAAGGAAACTTCTCTTTATTTTCTT
>PVJN01023147.1:0-32603 GCA_004026805.1 Lasiurus borealis
ATTATCTTCACATTTTTGGATTCTTTTTTCTTCTTGCTTTTCCAATTGAGTGTTTTCTGCTTCTTTATATTTCAAATTTTTGACTTGATTCTTGCCTTCCTCTAGTCTGCTGTTAGGTCTCTGTATAATATTTTTTATTTCAGTCAGTGTATGTTTAATTTCTAGTTGGTCCTTTTTCATCTCTAGTTGTTTTTTTTTCATCTCCAGTTGGTTCGTTTTCATCTCCTCTTGGGTCTCGCTAACTTTATCCAACTTTTCTAGGATATTCTTGAAAAATCTTATAACCAACTTTTCTAGGATATTCTTGAAAAATCTTATAAGTGTGGTTTTGAACTCTATATCCAGTCGTTTTTTCCCCTCCATTTCTTTTGTTTGTTATCGCTTCCCTTGTTCCGGCATTTTAAGTAAGCCAGGAGAACTTCTGTGTTGGATTCAGCCTTATGATAACAAACTTGCTAAACTGCAAAAGCCTCTCTGTTGAGCTTGGGATGAGTGGAGTCTCAGGGCTTAAAGGACCACCTTACCTTCAGGTCGGCCCTGCCCTCCACGGTCCCTGAGTCTCGCCTGACTGGGTAATCGCTGGAGCGGTCCCTGTGTGTGCGCGCAGGTGGACCTATTTTGCAATGCCTCTAGACTGCTGCCTTTCCGCTCCCCTGCACTCCGGGACCATATGAGTCTGGGTCCCCAGGGTTCTCTCGAAAGTGGGGTTTAGTAGAACTAGTAGTGGCGCAGCTGTCTCCCTCCCACTTGTGAAAGCCAGTGGCACAATCAGCAGTTGGCCTTCTTACTTCTGCCCTTTTGCAACTCCTCTAATTTCCGTGTACTTTGCCCTTTTCACAGTCCAAACTCACCTCATATGAGTTTTGGCTGCACCTGGGGTTTAGTGTCATAGGATAAGGGGTTCAATGCCGTTGGGAGTCTCTGTTTCCCTCCTGCCAGAGAAAGCCAGCCAGGTATTCGGGCACTTGCTCTCTCCACATGCGTGTCTCTGTACCTCAGCTTTTTGCAGCTCCTCTGGGTCTCTGTGAGCCCCTCTCTTTCCCTTTAGTTGTAGAATTTCCACTCAGCCAGCTTTCCTGTAGTTCTAGATGATGTCCGTTCTGTCTTTTAGATATAGTTTTGAAATTGTTATGTGAGGCAGCAGTGTAGGTGTTTACCTGTGTCGCCATTTTGGTTCTGTTTCATGTTGGCTATTTTTAAAGTGTGCCATTAATATAAGAAACTTTATACTTGTAGTTTTAATCTTTTTGACTTGTAAAGAATAAGAAAAACAGAAGGTAAATATTCATACAGAGAATAGCAGAGCTTTAAGATTCGTTTCCATTTTAAGTCCATTTGCTTTGTCAGTGTTCTCATGTTTCGGTTTCCTATACTAATGTTATTCATTTTTTTCATTTAAATACACAGTTAACTAAAGAGCTTTTTCAAGCACCTATGTCTGTAAAGTATTTTTAAAGAAAGTTTATTTTGTTGTAAAAAAAAAACAACAGAAAATGTTTTCAAATACAACACTTTTTCAAAAAGTAATTATTTTTTCTTAATTATAAAAGCAGTGCATTCACATATAGGAAACTGGAAAATGTATTAAAGTAGAAAGAGAAAAAATATATAGCATCACCATAGACACTGTTAACATTTGGTGATACTTTCTTTCATTATTTTTTTCATTCTCATGTATGGATCATTTTTACATTGATGTGATCTTTTCTGTGTATAAAATTTCATTTAACATGATAATATGAACATTTAAAATGCTGTTATAAATTTTTCATAAACATTTTAATGGCTTATACAATGAGATGCTGTGTGAGACACTGTAAGTTAATCATTCCCTGCTGTTAGACATTGCTAATAAGAAATAATACTGTAATGAACATCTTTGAGCATAATCTCATTGTCATTTTTGGATTTATTTATTTAAATGTAAGCCAGATATATTAAAAGTCCTGAATGCTTTTAAGCCTTATAATATAGCCTCAAGTTACTTTCTATAAGGCAGGCATCTTTCAATCTATAAGGCATCTTTGTTCCGGTTTCCAGCCTCTGGGCAGACGTAGCCCTGGCAGTTCAAGCTTGAGGGTGTACTGTAGACTGTGCTATGCCTGCTTTGCTCTCTGTGGGAGCCTCAGTGTGCTCCACAGCAGAACTGATGTGTGGATGCTCCCATGGCTCACACAGAACACTTGTTTCAGACTAGTATTAATTAGGTATTTATATCTGTAAAATTTTTAATTTATTAAGTGAAAAATTAATGTTGGTATATTGATACTTAAATTTACCCATTTTGATTGTGAGGGTGAACATCAATCTATTCATGGGTTTCTTGGGCATTTGTATTTTCTTTTAAGAACTCCCTGTTTATACTCCTTTTATACTCAGTGTTTGTTGTTTGGTATTTTGACATTACTTTACATATGATCTGTATTATTTGTAGTCAATATTCTTCCTGGTTTGTATTTATTTTATGAAAAACAAAAGGTTTTATTTTTATTTAGAATAATCAATTATTTGCTTCTTTGATTTTCAATTTACAAGGTTCTTCCCCCACGTGAAAAGCACTAATATTCTCTTCTTGTTTATTATTTTATTTCATTTTTACATTGATCTCTTGAATTGTTATGTGAGGCAGCAATGTAGGTGTTAAATTCAAGTATATTTTGATGAGTAGCATTAGGTATAATTTTTTTCAAATAGTTTTCTCTGCATTATTTTTCAGTCTTTCCTTTTCTTAGTGATTAATGTTGTCATTTGATTATCATCTATTCTGATAAAAAATATTTTGCTGAATTTAAAACCAGTAAAGATTACATTATTAATATGGCTAAAGCACTGTTATTTATATATTTTTGTTTCACTGTTAACATTTTTAAAAATTGACTTTGAATTTAATAATTTTATTACTAGCTTAATTCTTCTTTTTATTAATGGTTTTATTGATTTCAGAGAGGAAGGGAAAGAAACATCAATGATGAGGGGGAACCATTGATTGGCTGCCTTCTGCGCGCCCCCTACTGGGCATCGAGCCCTCAAACCAGGCATATACCCTGACTGGAAATTGAACTGAGCCATGTTGGCCGGGCTATTTCTTCTTTATACATTAAATCAAAGTGAACTAAATATATGGGAACATTAAGATTACTCACTTACAAATGACCTGGACTCTAGGTATAACATAAGAGGCATTTGCATTTACATTTAAGAACTTTTTTTCTTTCTGTTTATGTTTGTAGGGGTTGTTATCTCATATGCTTACAGCATTCAGATTTGATATAAGAGAAGTTATTCTTTTTACTCAAAGTCTTGGTTATGCACCTGCAGATTATTATCCTGGTTTGCTAAAAAATGTAAGTATTTTTCATTTATTAGTATTAAAATTTTCATTGGTTAATATATCATCAGCAAAAAGAATAAATAGAAATATTTCACTTCTCCAGAAGAGATGTTTAACTTTTCTATGTTTATCTCTTCTTACTTTGGGTGGACTTACGGCCATGTAAGGAAGAAATGTGAGATGGGAGGTTATGGGAAAGAAGAAGGAAGCCAGGAGAAGTTATTATAAATCAACCAACTTCTCTGTCTCTTAACACATTTCATTTATCCTCTCAAAGACTTTTAGGAGAAGAAATTGGTTAACTAATATAAATACAGCTTTTCATTGTTAGACAAATTTTGTATTTAAAATGGCATGATAGAAATTTTCTGTTAAAGCAAAAAAAATGTAATTACAACCTTGTAAATACTACTATATTAAAGCTATGTATTCTTCTGCTGTAAATCTTAGCTAGACTGAAGAAATTTAATTTTGATCTTAACATAGCTCTTTTAAAAACAATTAGGAGATTTTTCAATGTTTAACTATTCTGGTCTTTTGGACCTTTATACATGAATAAAAAATAAAGACTAATTAAGAAAGAAAAATAAAGTAAATCTAACACTGTTTTATTTGTAATGGGTTTGGTTTTAATTCTTAGGAAATTAGTGATCTGTCTGTTGTTCACTTGCTTAAGTGGGAATTCAGAATAACAAGCAGTAAACATAAAATCCAAATTATTAGTAAATAAGTTGGCATTGCCTCTTTTCACTTTGACAAAGTACAAGGAGAGAGCTGGTGGAAGAGGGTAGGGAATCTCAACGGAAATACCACTAACACCAGGAAAATAGAACTGATGTCATCCTGTTTGCAGTGTGAGTTAACCTGCAACTGACTTTGTTTTACAGATGGTTTTATCATTAGTGTCTGAACTCAGAGAGAATCATCTTAATGGATTTAACACTCAGAGGCGGTAGGTGTGGAACTTAACAGCCCTTTTCTCAAGTTTCAAATGTATGTTTGGTTATGAGATCAAAAGTTATAATTCTTAGGAAATGCATGTTCATAGTTATATCCATTGTGGAAAGATTATTTTAGTTGAATACATGGAAAATTGGTGAACTTTATCAAAATTTTCTCTTTTAATCCCTGTTCTCAATTTTCATAAGGCAATAAATCATGCAATGTGTCACATGTCCCCCTGGAGTGAAAAGCCCTCCGTTTAGAGTAGGGAACACAGAACAAGTGCTCAGCTCCATGTGTGCATATCATTTAACACACACACAACCAGGATGTTTACAAGGCAGCAGATACTTGATGTGCACATATGACTTATATGACTATTTTAAGAAACAATATTCTAACATTTAGACTAAACAAATCAAAGAGTCAGACAAATTAAATATCAGTTAATCACATTATAAAATGTTTCTTCACTATGAGGAATTCAAAGTTGTTTTCACTGGTGAGCATTTTATTTTTAACAAGTCATTCACTAAAAGAATCTAGGGATCAAGGCACATGGTGATTTTTTTGTAAAACTATTGCCAGTGAAAACTCTATCAGGTATGGTGTTTGCTCTCAGACTTAGAAATCCTTTGCATCTAATCCTTAAAGTATAAAATTCTTAGGCAAAAACATGAGAGAATCTTTATTACATTAAATTTGGCAGTGATTTTTTTGGACATGACATCAAAAGCTAGATAAATTGGACTTCATTCAAATTAAGAACTTTTATGAATCATAGGATATTATCAAGAAAGCAAAAAGACAACCAACTGAATGAGTAGAATGGAAATCATATACCCAGAATGTATAAAAAATTCTTAAAGCTCAATAACAGAAAATTAGATATAAAAAAATGGCCAAGAGACTTGACTAGACATTTCTCCCAGGAATTTGTACAACAGGCCAATAAATACATGAAAAGATGCTCAACATCAGTAATTATTAGGGAAATGCCTATTGAAATGACAATGGGATACCACATCACACCTACTAGGATAGCTGTAATTTAAAAACACAAACAGAAATGAAAACTAACAGAACTTGGTGAAAATATTAGTATAGAGCAGGTAGAACCCTTGTGCATTGGAGGTGGGAATGGAAAAAGGTACAGCCACTATGGAAAACAGTTTGGTAGTTCCTCAAAAAAGTAAGTACAGCCCGGCTGGCATGGCTTAGTAGGTAAGTGTTGACCTATTAACTAGGAGGTCACAGTTCGATTCCTGGTCAGGGCACTTGCCTGGATGCTCAGGTTGCAGGCTCAAATCCTAGTGTGGGGCATGTAGGAGGCAGCCAATCAGTGATTCTATTATCATTGATATCTCTCTCTCACTCTGCCTCTCTGAAATCAATAAAAATATATACTTTTTTAAAGTTAAATGCAGAATGACCATAAGACCCAACAATTCTACTCCTAAGTACATATTCAAAAGAAATGAAAGCAGGGCTCAGGTATCTGTAACCCAAGTGCCTATCAACAAGTAAACAGAGAAACAAAATGTGGTTTACAAATACATTACAATACTATTCAGACATAAAAAGAAAAACAATTGTATATGTGCAAGAACATGGATAGACTTTGAAAACATCATGCTCAGTGAACTAAGCCTGACACAGAAGGACAGATATTATATAATTCCACTTATATGAGGTACCTAGAATAGGCAAATTCATAGAGACAAAAAACAGACTATCTGTAATAATAAAAGCGTAATATGCTTATTAGACCAGACGTCCTTCCTTCCAGACAAAGCTGTGGCGGCCAGGGGCCAAGGCAGAGGTGGCCAGCCAAAGCCCTTGAATTTTATGCATTAGGCCTGTAGTAGGTTATAAGTGTCTAGAGGGAGTGGAGTGATTGTTTATGGGTATATAGTTTTTGTGGGGGGTGAGGAAAAGCTTTGGGCATAGATTGTGGTGATGGGTACATAGTTTGTGAATGTATTTAATGCCACTGGATGGTTACTACTTACAAATGGTTAAAATAATAACTATTATGTATGCTTTATTGCAATAAAAGAAACTTGAAGGAAAAAACAAATGTGACACCAACTATAAACTCCTTCAAATGATTAAAATCTAAGACACATTAACATGTGTTAGAAAGGATATGAAATTACTGGATCTTTCATAAACTGTTTGGGAGAATGTGCATAATATAAACATTTTTGTAAACAGCATGGCAGTTTAATATAAAATTAAACATAAACTTACCGTATG
Organism: Lasiurus borealis; assembly: GCA_004026805.1. NCBI lineage: Eukaryota > Metazoa > Chordata > Mammalia > Chiroptera > Vespertilionidae > Lasiurus > Lasiurus borealis. The sequence goes on from PVJN01023147.1 coordinate 6,533, forward strand.
ACCCACCAATTCCATTTTTGAGTTTTTACTCATGACAAGTGAAACATAGATACTCACAAATATTTCTGTATCAATATTCATAGCTGTTTTAGTTGTAATAGTTCAAAACCAAAAACAATCCAAAGAACCATTGACAAAGGAATGAGTAAACACATAAAATATTATATGTTACCACCATTGAAAAAAATGAAAAAACAAGTTATGAACAAAAAATATTATGAAATTGTACATCTGATAAAGGGCTCAAACTCAGAATATATAAAGAATCCAGTAATAAGACAAATAACCTAGTTTAAAAATTAGCAAAAGATTGGAATACATGTCACCAAAAAATGTATACAAATGGCTTATTTCAAGAACATGAATACTGGTATATAAATGTTTATAGCAGCATTGTTCATAATAGACAAAAAGTAGAAGCAACCCAAATATCCATCAACTTATGATTGGATAAACGAAGTACGGTATGTACATACAATAGAATATTATTCCTAAAAAAAGGAACAAGCTACTGATTCATGCTGCAGCATGTGTGAACCTCAAAAACATGCTTAGTGAAAGAAGTCAATCATAAAAGAACACACATTGTATGTTTCCATTTTTTAATAAAATGTCCAGAATATGCAAATCTGTATATATTAGTTGTTGCCTGTGGCTAGAGGTAAGAACAAGGATTTCCTACAAATGAACACAAAAGATGGAAATGTTCTAAAAGTAGATGATGATGATGATTATCCAACTCAATAATTTATTAAAAATCTTTGGAATGTACATTTCAAATATGTGCATTTTGTGGTATATAAAGTATATCTAAAAATATAAGATGAATCCCCTAGCGTGCATGGAAAGCATTTATAGTCATTTATTTAATTATTAGGTAAGGACTTTAATTTGGCCTTGTGGTGAATGTTGAATAATGGGTCTTTTGAGTAATAAAATTTATTAAAGGGAGCTTGAACTTTAAAAATGTATTAAAGGGAACTTTAAAAAATCAATAGAAGGCAATTTGTATGTATGCCCTATACCAAATCTCAAAATATGATTTTATTTGTTTATTTAACCTCACCCAATGATATGTTTTATTGATTTTTAGAGAGAGAGGAAGAGGTGGGGGAAGAGAGAGAAACATTGATCAATTGCCTCCCACATGTACCCCCATCAGGACTGAACCTGCAACCTAAGTATGTGTCCTGACCAGGAATTGAATCTGCAACCTTTTGGTGTACGGGACAATGCTCCAACCAACTGAGCCACCCAGCCAGGGCAAGTTAAGATTTTTTTAAAACTTAGATGAGATTAAACAAAAACAAACTAAAACACACACACACACACACACACACACACACACACACACACACACTGAACAAGTGGAAAAGAACAGCCACAGACTTGGAAGATATCTGCAAACTATAAAAGAGACAAATGTAGAAATGCCTCCTACAAATGAATTATAAAGAGACAAACACTTTGATATGGAAATTAATAAGAAATATATAACATAAGCAGGTTGTTACAAATGAGGCAAACTGCATAAAAATAAACATTTAAAAAATTCTTCAGGATTGACATCAACAGGATAGCAGAATAGGAAGCACCAGTCCTTGCTTCCTCCTCTCCCCCTTCTCCTCCCTAAGAGACACTGACTTAACAATAGTATATGGGCCAAAGGCCTTTAGGAGAACTCCAGAAACTAATTAAAAGTCATAATATCCCAGGCAGGCTCAAAGTCATTGAACTGGAAAGAAACCCATTTCATATAAACTACAACAACCCTTCCCCTAAGCTAGCCCAGGTTGGTGTGATTGGGAGGAAAAGTCCAGCTTGTAGCTTCTCTCTTGTACAGGAAAGAGATGACTGGAGTGTGTCCAATATTCTGGTTTTGATGGGGCTGGCTGAGGGTCTAGTATTTGTCTTGGCGGACACTGATCACTGACAGGGCACCACCATGCTTTCATTGCCTGAGGACAGTGGAGAATTAGAACTCAGCTGCTCTTTGCAGCACCAGAAAACTGGAGTGCTATAGACAGAAGGTTGGCTTAGGTCAGCATGTATAGGGGAAAGCACCTACTTCTAGTAAAGATAAATACATAAGCAAATCAAAATCCTATAATACCATAATATTGGTTCATAAATTACTTTTAATTCTGTAATAAAATTTAAGTGATAAAAGTATAAAAGAGAACCATAACTGTAAAACTATATAAATGAACACAAAATATAAAGACATATAACTTATGACATCAATAACACAAAACATAGGAGGAGATATAAAGAATAAAATTTTTTATCTGCAACTTAAGTTGTTACCAGTTTAAAATAGATGGTTATAACCACGAGATATATTACCTAATCCCATGATAAAATAAAACATAACAAATAAAAACAACTATAGAAGTTGCACAAAGGAAAATGAAAAGAATCAAAGTATATCACTATTTAAAAATAAAAAATCAGTGAAACACAAAGGAAATAAGCTAGAGAGAAAAAGAGGATCAAAATAAATACCAGACATACAGAAAATAATGAAATGGCAATAGTAAATCCTTCTCTATCAGTAAGTACTTGAATGTAAATGAATTAATTTCTCCAAACAAAAGGCATAGCATAGCTGAATGGATTCTAAAAAACAAGGCCCAACTATCTGCTGTCTACAAGACTCATTTTAGATGCCAGCATATACATAAGCTGAAAGTAAAAGGATGAAAAAATATATTCCATGCAAGAGAGCAGGTATGACCATACTTATTAGACAAAAATAGTTTATATAAAAACTATTACAAGAGACAAAAAAGAGCATTATATAATGACAAATGATCAACTTACCAGGAAAATATAACAACTATAAATATATATGCACTAACAGCAGAACACTAAAATATATGAAACATACATTGATAGGGTTGAAGGGAAAAATAACTAATACAATAATTATAGGCAATTTCAATACCCACTTTTAATAAGAAATGGGTGAAGTGGACCAAATATGAATAAGAATACAGAGGATTTGAAAAACATTATAGATCATTTAGACCTTGTAGATATACATAGAACACTCTACCCAATAATAGCAGGATACATATTCCTCTCAAGCACACCTACAGAATGCTCTGCAGGACAGATCACATGTTAGGCCACAAAACAAGTTCTAACAAATTTAAGATTGAAATCATGCCAAGTATCTTTTTCAACTACTGTGATAGTATGAACTAAAAATCACTAATAGGAGAAAAATGGGAAAATTCACATATACGTGCAAATTAAACAACACATTCTTGAACAATGAATGGGTCAAAGAAGAATCACAAGGGATATTGGAAAATATCTTGAGACAAATGAAAACAAAAAGACATTATACCAAAAATGATAGGGTACAGGAAACAGTACTAAGTGGACTATATATAGTAGTTAATGCCTTCATTAAAAAAGAAGAAAGATCTCAAATAAACAGCCTAAATTTATACCTCAAGAAACTAGGAAAATAAGAACAAATGAAAGAGCAGAAATAAACTAAATAAAAAATAGGAAAAAATCAAAGATGGATATTAATGCCAAAAACAAAACAAAACAAAAAACCTCAGTGAAATACTAGCAAACCAAACCCAACAATGCATAAAAACAGATTATGTACAGATTATGACCAAGAGGGCTTTATTCTTAGCATGCAAGGTTGGTTCAACATACAAAAATCAATCAGTATAATACACCATATTAACAGGATGATGAACAATACCATATAATTTCAATTGATACAGAAAAACAATTTGATAAAATTCAGTACCTTTTCATGATAAGAACATTCAGCAAACTAGGAATACACGGAAATTACATCAACATAATAAAGAACAGCTGCTAACATCATACTCAATGGTGAAAGACTGAAAGCTTTCCTTCTAAAATCAGGAACAATGCAAGGATACTCTTTCTCACCACTTTTCAGCATAGTACTGGACATCTTAGCCAGAGCAATTAGACAAGACAGAAATAAAAGGCATTTAAATTTAGAAGAAAGACATAAGACTTCCTGTGATTTTAGATGACAAGATCTTATATGTAGAAAACTCTAAAGATTCTACAGAAAACTATTAAAACTAATAAATAAATTCAGTAAAGTTGCAGTATACAAAAATAAAATCAACATTCAAACATTAGTTATGTTTCTATGCACTAATAATGAGCAATTAAAAAAGAAATACTAAAAATAAGTCCCATTTACAATTGCCTCACAACAGACAAAATACTGAGGAATAAACTTAGTCAAGGAGATATATACTGCAAACTATAACCATTGGTAAAAGAAATTAAATGAAGACCTGGGGGTAGGGGGTGGGTAGGGCCTGGGAGGAGGGGAGACAGGGGCAGGAGGAATTGGGAGATATATGCAATTCTATCAACAACAAGAAATGCATTTTATTTTATTTTTTTAAAGGGAGACTTTGCACTGCTGTCCAGTGTCACTTTTTTTTTTTTAATTTTATTGATTTTTTACAGAGAGGAAGGGAGAGAGATAGAGAGTTAGGAACATCGATGAGAGAGAAACATCAATCAGCTGCCTCCTGGACACCCCCCACTGGAGATGTGCCTGCAACAAAGGTACATGCTCTTGACTGGAATCGAATCTGGGACCTTTCAGTCCACAAGCCTACACTCTATCCACTGAGCCAAACCGGTTTCAGCAAGAAATGCATTTAAAAAGAAAAAAAAATTAAATGACACAAATAGATGAAAAGTTATCCTATGTTCATGGACTGGAAGACTTAATGTTTGTACTACCCAAAGCAGTCCATATTATCCAAAAATAAATGTTAGATTCAGTCATTTTTCTTTTGCAGAAGTAGGAAAAAACATCCTAAAATTCTTGTAGAACCTCAAAGCACCTACATAGCCGTAACAATATTGAAAAACAAAGCTTAAGGTCTCACACTTCCTGATTTAAAAACATTACAAAGCTACAATCATCAGTAGAACCAAGATGGCGGCATAGGTAAACATCTGTACTTGCTGCCTCTCACAAGCACATCAAAATTACAACTAAAAGACATAACAACTCTTATCCAGAACTGCAGGAAAGCTAGCTAAGTGGAAGTTCTACAACTAGAAGTAAAGAAGAAAGCACATTGAGACTGGTAGGAGGTGCAGAGGCACAGAAAGGGATGGCACCTGGGTGTGTTGCTTTTTTTAATCCAGAGGGAAATACAAGCTCCCACTTGCTCTGAGACTCAGGGGGAACCAGACACATACAGGGAGAAACTGGACTGTCTAGTATTGGGGTCAGGAATGGGAGGGCAGCTTTCTTTCAGATGGAGGTGCTTGCAGGAATCATTGTTCCTGTGCTGGGACCTTTCTAGTGCAGGGCTGACTGGGAGCCATTGCTCTTGCTCCACACTCGTGATTCCCTGAGGCCTCGTCCCACCCAATTTACAACCCCACCCACACTGTGTGCAGCAGCTTTTGCATACTAATGGCCTGTCCTTTCTCAGCTTAAAACCTTTCAAACAGGCAGCAGCTGGGTCAGAGAGCCCCAAAGCTATCAAAATAAGACCCAAGGCTGGCAGCAATAGCCTGCCTTGCTTCACAGATGGGCACTTCCAAACCCTATACAAAGAGGAGGAATCTGAAGATCTCTTTGAAGCTCCTGCTGGGTGGCCCCAGGCAGTGGATGATTTCGCACCTCCTTGGAGATCCAAGAGCCATTGTACCCAGTGGTCAGTATGAGACCATATCAGATCACAACTCTTCACATCCATAAATGACACACTCAAGGGGCAGACTCAGTGAGCACCAAAGCTCCACTGAAGCAAGTCCTGCCCCATCAGGGTATCTCCTGCACAGTAGGTCTTCCATTGTAGACACAGCTGGTCCGCACAGCCAGTTGGCCTGGATATCAATTCCTCCCAGTGATACCAATAGCAATCAAGGCTTAACTACAACAAGACTATGCACACAGCTCGCAAAAAGGTGCACTAAGAGTGTCCACCTCAGATGACTGGGGAGGCTGAGCCACTGGGTCCTATAGGACACCTACGACACAAGGCCACTCTATCAACTCAAAGAGACTTAGCAGCTCTACCCAATACATAGAAACAAACACAGGGAAGTAGCCAAGCTGCAGAGACAAAGAAAAATGCCACAAATGAAAGAAATGGATGAAAGCAAAATAATGGATATAGAGTTCAAAATCACAGTTACAAGGTTACTCAAGAATCTTCTAGAAACCTCCAAGAAACTTAGTGAAACCTTTAATGATCTTAGTAAGAATGCCCCCAAAAAAGGGGGGAGGGGCAGGGAAAGAACTAGTCAGAAACTCAGCATACACTGACTGAAATAAAAAATAATATACAGAGATTCAACAGAAGACTAGAGGACCCCAAGAATCAAGTCAAAGATTTGAAATACGAGAAAGCAAAAAACACCCAACTAGAAGACCAAAAAGAAAAAAGGATCCAAAAATATGAAGATAGTGTAAGGAGCCTTTGGGACAACTTCAAGTGTACCAGCATCTGAATTATAAGGATGCTGGAAGAAGAGAGAGAACAAGATATTGAAAATCTATTTGAAGAAATAATGACTACTTGGTGAAAGAAATAGACTTACAAGTCCAGGAAGCACAGAGAACCCCAAATAAGAGGAATCCAAAGAGGACCACACATCATAACTAAATGCCAAGGGCAAAAGACAAAGAATCTTAAAAGAGAAAAATAGTTAGCTATAAGGGAGTACCCATATGGCTGTCAGCTGATTTCTCAACCGAAACTCTGCCAGCCAGAAGGGAGTGGCAAGAAATATTCAAAGTGATGAATAGCAAGAACCTACAACCAAGATTACCCAGGAAAGCTATCATTTAGAATTGAACGCCAGATAGAGAGCTTCACAGATTAAAAAAAAAAAAAAAAAAGCTAAAGGAGTTCACCACCACCAAACCAGTATTACATGAAATGCTGAAGGGTATTCTTTAAGAAGAAGATGAAGAAAAAGGTAAAGATAAAAAATTATGAACAACAAAGTGACAACCAATACATATCTATCAACAAGTGAATCTAAAAATCAAATGAATAAAAATCTGATGAACAATAACTGGTGAATGGAATAGAATCAAGGGCATGGAAAGAGAGCAGACAATTCTTGTGGGTAAGGGGGTATGGAGGGTGTAGGAAGAGATTGGACAAAAAGCTTACACCTATGGATGAGGACATGGTAGGAGGGGCTAGGGCCTGGGGTGGGTCAGGAACCAGGTGGAAGGCAGCTGTGGGGGAAAAAAAGAGGAACATCTGTAATCTATATAGTAAGAGAAGAATATGCTAATTATCTATCATGCCTTGAGGTTTAACAATCAGATTAGGGATCTGCAGGAAGGTAGGGCAGCGAACTACAAGCAGGTGGCAAAAAGCTACAGGAGGGGCAGGGGAACAAGCTATGGGGGAGAGGAAGGAGGAAGAGGGTATGAAAGGCTGCAGGAGGGCGGGGCAGCAGGCATAGAGCTCCATGAGGGAAGGGCATCGAGCCACAAGTAGTGGAGAGCTACCACCAGTGGTGGGGAGGGGAGGTGCTCAGCTGAGGCAAGAGGCAGCAAGCTACTCACGCATGGATTCAGTGAAGAAGGGTTCCTTTTTCTCTGCATCCTAGCCAGTTCTCATCATTTGTTGATAACAGCCATTTTGACAGGTGTGAGGTTTTGATTGGCATCTCTCGGATGATTAGTGACTTTGAGCATGTTTTCATGTGTCTCTTGGCTTTTTGGATATCCTCTTTTGAAAAGTGTCTATTTAGGTCCATTGCCCATTTTTTGATTGGATTGTTTATCTTCCATCTGTTGAGTTGTATGAGTTCCCTATAAATGTTGGAGATTAAATCCTTATCAAAGATGACTTTGGCAAAATGTTCTCCCATGCAGTGGGCTTCCTTGTTGATTTGTTGATCGTGTCCTTTGCTATGCAGACGCTTTTTATTTTGATGTAGTACCATTTGTTATTTTCTTCTTAGTCTGCATTGACCTAGGAGTTGTATCGGTAAAGATATTGCCACGACAAATAATCTGCTATATTGCTGCCTATGGCTTCTTCTAAGATTTTTTTGGTTTCCCATCTTACATTTAAGTCCTTTATCCATTTTGAGTTTATTTTTGTGTATGGTGTAAGTTTGTGGTCTAGTTTAATTTTTTGCATGTACCTGTCCTATTTTCCCAACACCATTTATTGAAAAGACTGTCTTGTCTCCATTGTATGCTCTTGCCTCCTTTGTCAAATATTAATTGAGCATAATATCTTGTGTCGATTTCTGGGTTCTCTGTTCTGTTCCACTGATCTATATGTCTTTTCTTGTGCCAGTACCAGGCAGGTTTGAGAGCAGCAGCTTTGTAGTATAGCTTGATATCTGGTACAGTGATCCCTCCAATGTTGTTCTTTCTTAAGATTGCTGCAGCTATTAGGAGTCTTTTTTTTTTATTCCAGATTAATTTTTGGAGGATTTGTTCTAGGTCTTTGAAGTATGCTGTTGGTATTTTAATGGGGATTGCATTGAATTTATAGATTGCTTTGAGTACTATGGATATTTTTATACACCATGACCAAATGGGATTTATTCTGGGGATACAAGGATGCTACAACATCTGCAAATCTGTAATGTGATATACCACATAAAGTAAGAGATGAAAACCATATAATCATATCCATTGATACAGAAAAAGCATTTGATAAAATCCAACACCCTTTCTTAATTAAAACTCTCAGCAAGGTGGGAATAGAAGGTTCATACCTCAACGTAATAAAAGCCATATATGACACACCAACAGCCAACATCATACTCAATAGGCAAAAACTAAAACCATTTCCCCTAAGGACAGGAACAAGACAGGGATGCCCACTCTCACAATTCCTGTTTGACATAGTACTGAAAGTACTAGCCATTGCAATCAGACAAGAAGAAATAAAAGGCATTTAAATTGAAGAAGAAGAAATAAAACTGTCCTTACTTGCAGATGACATGATATCCCATCTAATAAAAGAGTAATATGCAAATTGACAGTATCTCCGCTACACACAAGCCACACCCACCAGCCATGCCCACCAGCCAATCGGGAGCAAGTATGCAAATTAACCCAACCAAGCTGGCTATAGCCACAGAGAGCAGGATGGAGGAAGCCAACCTTTCCACACACCCCAGTTGGCCCAAGCCTCCGCTTAAGGCAACAAAGTTTCAATGGCTGCCACCACAGAGTGAGTAGAAGGATTGGCTTTGCTCCAGGCTACAAAGTTTCAATTGTATAAGACAAATAAATCCCAGATACCAGGGCCTCTGCTTGGGTCACTGGGGGCCATGGCTGGCCTGCAAACCACCACAGGCCTTTTGCCCAGGCTGCCCCATGCCCCAATGAAACCCCCACTTCAATCTGGGACAACCTCCAGGGCAAACCAGCTGGCACCCACCCATGCACCAGGCCTGTATCCTATCTAATAAAAGGGTAATATGCAGATTACTCCAACACACAAGGTGACTGCCCCCAAGTGGTCAAAAGATGCTGCCCCATGTGGACACAATTTGGCCACCACAAGATGGCCAGCAGGGGAGGCCAGTTGGGAGGGACCAGGCCTGCAAGGGAGGGCAGTTGGGGGTGACCAGACCAGGAGAGGAGGGACGTTGGGGGTGACTGGGCCTGCAGGGAAGGGCAGTTGGGGGTGACTGAGCCTGCAGGGAAGGGCAGTTGGGGGGACCCTGGCCTGCAGGGGAGGCAGTTGGGGACCAAACTGCCCTCCCTTGCTGGCCTGGTCACCCCTAATTGCCCAATTAGACTTAATAAATGAACTCGGCAATGTAGCAGGATACAAAATTAACATCCAGAAGTCTATGGCTTTTCTATACACCAATAATGAATTTACAGAAAGACAAATTTAAAAAGCAATCCCACCAAAACCAGTTTGGCTCAGTGGATAGAGCATCAGCCTGCAGACAGAAGGATCCCAGGTTTGATTCTGGTCAAGGCCATGCACCTTGGTTGTGGGCACATCCCCAGTGTGGGTGTGCAAGAGGTAGCTGGTCACTGTTTCTAGCTCTCTATCCCTCTCCCTTCCTCTCTGTAAAAAATCAATAAAATACATATATTTTTTAAAAAGCAATCCCATTTACCATTGCAACAAAAAATTAAGATACCTAGGATTAAACTTAACCAAGGAGACAAAAGACCTGTACTCAGAAAATTCCAGGATGCTAAAAAAGGAGAAAGAGGAAGACATGAACAAATGGAAGAATATACCATGTTCCTGGCTTGGTAGAATCAAAATCATTAAAATGTCTATACTAAGGTACTTTTTTTAAGACATAAAGCCAGGAAGCTCTGTTCTCCATTCTCCATCCATAAAAGAACCTGGATCTGTAAAAGCTTGTGTAAGACTCAGAAATCTGTAAGTCCATAATTCTCTAGTGAATTATAAATTCAATCAGTGTATGCTCTTGTCTCACATAAAAAACCTGATTTTATGAAATCAGGTAGTAGAATGGCATCATGATAGCATTTGAAAGAGCTGTTAAACATACTGGGAGACTCTAGAGGAGCAGTTCTCAACCTGTGGGTCGCGACCCCTTTGGGAGTCAAACGACCCTCTCACAGGGGTTGCCTAAGGCCATCAGAAAATGCAGATATTTACATCACAATGCATAACAGTAGCAAAATTTCATGGTTGGGCATCACCACCATATGAGGAACTGTATGCAAGGGTCTTGGCCTTAGGAAGGTTGAGAACCACTGCTCTAGAGGCAGGCACGTGGCAAGGCCCTTGCAGGGTTTGAGGGGCCAGGATGCATCCATCTTTGAGGGTATGGCAGTCAATTAGCATATTCCTTCCTTATGGACTGTGGGCGCCACCATTTTGATGGTGGGGAAGTCAGTTAGCATATTCCCACCTTATTGGCTGTGGGTGCCATATTTGTGATGGCATGAGGAACAATTAGCATAGATAGGATAATAATTAAAATATGTATCAATGATATATAAATCTATTCTATTATATACTTGAAGTTATCTGTACTTATTTTTTTACCCAATATACCTGTACTTTTTCTCTTTGTTTTCCATTTTTTTATTAATGTATTACATATGTATATATCTTCCCATTGCCCCCCCCCCACAGCCCTCCCCTCACCCTGAACTTCACTCTCATACATGCCCTCACCTCCTATTGTCTTAAGTCCATTGGTTATGCTTATATGCATGCATACAAATCCTTTGGTTAATCTCTTATCTACCATACCTTTCCCTAACCTTCCTGCTGTGATTTGACAGTCTGTTTGAAGCTTTACTGCCTCTGTATCTGTCTTTTTGTTCATCAGTTTTATATGTTCTTTATTATCCATAAATGAGTGAGATCATGTGGTATTTTTCTTTCATTGACTGGCTTATTTCACTTAGCATAATGCTCTCCAGTTCCTTCCAGGTTGCTACAAATGGTAAGAATTCCTTCTTCTTTATGGCAGCAAAGTATTCCATTGTGTAGATATACCATAGTTTTTTGATCCATTCATGTGCTGACGGGCACCTAGGCTATTTCCAAATCTTAGCTATTGTAAATTGTGCTGCTCTGAACATAGGGGTGCATGTATCCTTTCTGATTGGTGTTTCTAGTTTCTTAGGATATATTGCCAGGAGTGGGATTACTGGGTCAAATGGGAGTTCCATTTTTAGGTTTTGAGTAAACCTCATACTGTTCTCCACAGTGGCTGCACCAGTCTGCATTCCCACAAGCAGTGCACAAGGGTTCCTTTTTCTCCATATCCTTGCCAACACTTGTCCTTTGTTGATTTGTTGATGATTGCCATTCTGACAGGTGTGATATGGTATCGCATTGTCGTTTCATTCCCTCAGCCCGGTCTGCCCCCTCTCACAGTGAGATGGTATAGCATCTCTGATAATTAGTGACTTTGAGCATGTTTTCATGTGTCTCTTGGCCTTCCTTCTGTCTTCTTTCGAAAAGATTCTATTTAGGTCTGTTGCCCATATTTTTATTGGATCATTTATCTTCCTTTTATTAAGTTGTATAAGTTGACTACAGATGTTGGAGATTAAACCTTTATCAGTGATAACATTTGCAAATATGTTCTACCATGCAGTGGGCTTTCTTGTTGTTTTGTTGATGGTTTCTTTTGCTGTGGAAAAACTTATTTTGATATACTCACATTTGTTTATTTTCTGTTTGGCTTCCATTGCCCTAGGAGCATTATCAGTGAAGAAGTTTCTTTGGCATTTGTCTGAGATTTTGTTGCCTGTGGATTTCTCTATTATATTTATGGTTTCCCATTTTATGTTTAAGTCCTGTATCCATTTTGACTTTATTTTTGTGTATGGTATAAGTTGGTGGTCTAGTTCCATTTTTTTGCATGTATCTGTCCAATTTCCCCAATACCATTTATTGTAGAGACTGACTTTACTCCATTGTATGTTCATGCCTCCTTTGTCAAAAATTAATTGAGCATAATATCATGTGTCGATTTCTGGGTTCTCTGTTCTGTTCCACTGATCTATATGTCTGTTCTTGTGCCAGTCCCAGGCTGTTTTGAGAACAGTGGCTTTGTAATACAGCTTGATATCTTTTTATTTCTTTATTGATTTATTTTATTTTTTTATTATTATTATTTTTTTTTACAGAGAGGAAGGGAGAGGAAGAGCAAGTTAGAAACATCCATCAGCTGCCTCCTGCACACTCATTACTGGGGATGTGCCCACAACCAAGGTACATGCCCTCAACTGTAATCAAACTTGGGACCCTTGAGTCTGCAGGCCAACACTGTATCTACTGAGCCAAACCGGTTAGAGCTTGGGGTCTTTTTTTTAATTCCAGATTAATTTTTGGAGAGTTCTTTCTAGATCTGTGAAATATGCCATTGATATTTTAATGGAGAGTACATTGAATCTATAGATTGCTTGGGTTGTATGGACATTTTTATGATGTTGATTCTCCCAATCTATGAGCATGGTATGCTCTTCCATCTGTTTACGTTTTCCTCTATCGCTTTTTTCAGTGTCCTGTAATTTTTTTTGCGGATAGGTCTTTTACCTCCTTAGTTAATTTTATTCCTAGGTATCTTATTTTTTTTTAGTGCAATGGTAAATGGGATTGCTTTTTTAGTCTCTCTTTCTGTAAGTTCACTATTAGTGTATAGAAATGCGATAGATTTGTTGGCATTATTTTTGTATCCTGCTACATTGATGAATTCATTTATTAAGTCTATTAGTTTTTGGGTGGAGTCTTTCAGGTTTTTTATGTACAGTATCATGTCATCTGCAAATAAGGACAGCTTTACTTCTTCTTTTCCAATTTGGATGCCTTTTATTTCTTCTTCTTGTCTAATCGCAATGGCTAATACTTCCAGTACTATGTCGAACAAGGAGAGGTGAGAGTGGGCATCCCTGTCTTGTTCCTGTTCCTAGGGGAAATGGTTTTAGTTTTTGCCAATTGAGTATGATTTTAACTGTGGATTTATCATATATGGCTTTTTGAGGTATAATCCTTCTATTCCCACTTTGTTGAGAGTTTTTATCAAGAAAGAGTGTTGGATTTTGTCAAATGCTTTTTCTGCATCAATTGATATAACTATGTGATTTTTATCTCTCAATTTGTTTATGTGATGTATCATGTTTATTGATTTGCATATATTGTACCATCCTTGCATTCCTGGGATGAATTCTACTTGTTCATGGTGTATGATCTTTCTGATGTACTGCTGGATCCAATTTGCTAGAATTTTCTTGAGGATTTTGGCATCTATGTTCATGAGAGATATTGGCCTCTTTCATTGTGTTGTCTTTATCTGGTTTTGGTATTAGGGTGATGGTGGCTTTATAGAAGGAGCTTGGAAGTGTTCCTTCTTCTTGAATTTTTTTTGAATAGTCTGAGGACGATGTGTTTTAAAAAATTTTTTAATATATTTTATTGACTTTTACAGATAGGAAAGGAGAGAGTTAGAAATATCGATGAGATAGAAACACCAATCAGCTGCCTCCTGCACACTACTTACTGGGGATGTGCTCACAACCAAGGTACATGCCCTTGAACAGAATCAAACCTGGGACCTTTCAGTCCACAGGCTTACGCTCCATGTACTGAGTGGTTAAGGCAGGACAATATGTTTTAGTTCTTCCTTGAATGTTTGGTAAACTTCCCTGTGAAGCTGTCTGGCCCAGGGCTTTTGTTTGCTGGAAGCTTTTTGATGACTGCTTCAATTTCTTCCATAGTTATTGGCCTATTGAGATGTTTCTTCCTGATTGAGTTTTGGAAGGTTATATATTTCTAGGAATATGTCTATTTCCTCCAGGCTCTCCAGTTTGTTGGAATATTATTCATAGTAGTTTTTAACAATCCTATGTATTTCAGTGGCGTCTGTTGTTATTTCACCTCTTTCATTTGAATCCTGTCTCTTTGCTTCTTGGTGACCCTGGCTAGAGGATCATCAATCTTGTTTATCCTTTCAAGGTCCAGCTCTTGGTTTTCTGATCTTTTGTATTATTTCTTTGGTCTCTCTGTCATTTATCTCTGCTCTGATTTTTATTATTTCTTTCCTTCTGCTTATACTGGGCTTTTCTTGTTGCTCTCTTTCTAACTTATTGAGTTGTAGGGTTAGGTAATTTATTACCATTGTTTTTTTGTTTGTTTGTTTGTTTTTGCTATAGGCTTGTAGACTTATGAACTTCCCTCTCAAGACTGCTTTCATTGTGTCCCATAGATTTTGGATTGTTGTGTTTTTATTGTCATTTGTTGCCATGATGTTTTTTACTTCTTTCTTGATCTCTCTGGTAACTTGTCATTGAATAATAGCATGTGTTTAGTCTCCATGTGTTTGATTTCTTTGGATTGTTTCTAATGTAGTTGATTTCGAGTTTTATGCCACTGTGATCTGAGAAGATGCTTGATATGATTTCTATCTTCTTGAGTTGGAAGAGACTTTGCCTATGACCCAATATTTGGTCTTTCTGAGAAAATGACCCATGTGCACTTGAGAAGAATGTTTATTCTGTGGCTTTGGGGTGAAATATTCTGAAGATGTCAATTAACTCCATCTGGTCTAGTGAGTCAGTTAGGATTGATGTTTCTTTACTGATTTTTTGTTTAGAGGATTTGTCTAATAGTGATAGTGGGGTATTCAAGTCTCCTATTAAGATTGTATTGCTGTCAATCTCTCCCTTGATATCCTCCAGGAGTTGTTTTTTTTATGTATTTGGGTGCTCCTGTATTGGGTGTGTATATGTTTACCAGAGTTATTTCTTCTTATTGGATTTTTCCCTTCAGTATTATAAAGTAGCATTCCTCATCTCTTGTTATGTCCTTCACTTTGAGATCTAATTTGTCAGATATAACTATTGCTACCCCAGCTTTTTTTTTATTTCCATTAATCTGAAAAACCTTTTTCCATCCCTTCACCTTCAGTATGTGTGTGTCTTTTTTTCTGATGTGAGTTACTTGTAGACACTAAATATATGGGTCATGTTTTCTTATCTTATCCATTACCCTATGTTTTTTGGGACATTTAATCTGTTTTCTTTTAAGTTATTATTGATAGGTACTTATCTGTCGCCATTTTTATTCTTTACCCATGTTCCTTCTTCGCTTCCTATTTCTTTTTTTTTAAAGCATACCCTTTAGCATTTCTTCCGTTGCTGGTTTGGTGGTAATAAATTCCCTTAGTCCTTTTTCGTCTGTGAAGTTCCTGATTTCACCTTCAATTTTGATTGATAGCCTCGCTACGTACAGTAATCTTTAATTCAGACCCTTCCTTTGCATGACTTTGTAGGTAACTTTCTGTCTCTCTCTGGCCGCTTTCAAGATTCTTACTTTGTTGTTGGTGTTTTCCATTTTAATTATAATGTCTCTTGGCGTCGGTCTTTGGGGTTCATTTTGCTTGGAACTCTGTGAACTTCTTGGATTTGTGTGGGTTTTTTCCTCCCCATATCAAGGAAGTTTTCTGTCTTTATTTCTTCAAACAGGTTTTCTTTCCTTGTTCAGTTTTCTCTCCTTATGGGACCCCTATTATGTGGATGTTATTTTGTCTTAGGTTGTCCCAAAGTTCCCTTAGGCCAGTGGTTCTCAACCTTCCTAATGCTGCAACCCTTTAATACAGTTCTTTATGTTGTGGTGATCCCCAACCATAAAATTATTTTTGTCGCTACTTCATCACTGTAATTTGCTACTGTTATGAATCTTAATGTAAATATCTGTGTTTTCTGATGGTCTTAGGAGACCCTGCTAGCTGTTTGCGACCCACAGGTTGAGAACTGCTGCCTTAGGCTCTCCTCCTGCTTTTTAATTTTTTTTTCTAGAATCTGCTTTACTTGGATATTTTTCCTATCTGTCTTCTAGCTCACTGATACGGTCCTCTGCTTCTTCTAGCCTATTCTTGATGCTTTCTATTGAGTTCTTTACAGCAACAATGTCATTTTTCATTTCTTCTTGGTTCTTTATTTCCTCTTGGTTCTTACTCATATTGTCGAATTTGTCTTCCATTCTTTTAAGCCACCTTATGACCATTTCTATTAATTCTTTTTCTGGCAGGTTCCATTTCATTGACTTCCTTTTCTGGTAATGCCTGCTTCTTTTTCTTATGCAGGTTGTTTCTCTATCTCCCCAGGGTCTCTCTTCTCTGGGTGTCTTATTATGTAGCTCTCTCCTGCATTGATTTAAAGGCACAAAATACAATACAAGTAGGTACAATGCATAAGGCACTGAACTGAAATGTAGTAATGATATTAATAACCACAAATAAAGGTGAACACCAGAGAGAAGCAAATTAGAAGATATGAGAGAAAGAAGAGAGAAAAGAAAAGAGGCATGCCAAAATGAAATTGGAAGGGGGAAAAAAAGTAAGATAGAGAAGAAAGAGAATAAGAAAGAAAAGGGAAACAAACTGTATATGTGGGGAGAAAACTCCAATAGATCAGCCACTAATCCCAACCAATGCCAGCAACCAATATTTGGAGATTAATACAAACTACAAACAACCACTAATATCAAGTGAGGCAAGGGAAAACAGAAGCAATAAACAAACAAATACAAAGGAAAGAAAAATAACAACAACAAAAAAAAGAATAAGCAAAACAATCTCACAAAAAGCATAAAAAATTAATATATATACATAGATAGATATAGATAGATAGATATAAATATAGATATATATATAAGTAGGTTCAATTTTTAATGGGGTAAAAAGAAAGAATAAGCAGAAAAAGGGTAAGAGAAACAGGGCAACAAAAGGTGAAAAGTTAGGAAGAGAATGATGGCATAAAAGTAGAGTTGAGATAGAGTAAGATTATGCTAAAGGAAAAATGAAAATAGAATGTAGAACACTAATTCCAAATAGGCAAAATAAAATGCAATTTTTTAAAACAAAAAGGTCAAATGGTTTTATTAATAATACTGATTGAAAATAAAAATAATGAAAAAGGTAAAATCAAGTGAGGAAAAAAGAAAAAAAATTAGTTTCAGAAGTAAAAGATGGAAAATAAAAAAAATGAAAAAATAAAAAAATAGAATATGCAGTAGTGAAGGTCATTCACTTCCTCCATTTTTCTGTTTGGTGTTCCTGTTTCCTAGTCAGGTCAGTTTTGCAGTTCCCTGTGTTGCCCTTCTCCTCTGTATTGCAAGCCCGTTTTGATTCTTAAGGAGGCCGTATTTCTTAATTTCTTTATTCCTTTATTTGTGATTACACAAGAGTCAATTTGTGATTTAGCACCTGGGTGGCAGTCTTTCTGTATTTGACCTCCAAGACTATAGGTCCTCTCTAGCCCTGTGCTTAGATCCTGTTTTCCCTGTGGCACTCAATACCCATTTGTGGGAAATGGACTGGGCTGCCCCCGAACTGGTTCTCTGATGATCACTCCCCACTCTGATAACCAGGCTCCAGAAAAATACAGAAAGTCTCCCAGGGTGTCCCCAACTGGGTGATCCTATGTATTGGGCTCAGCAATCAGAAGCAAGGATCTGAAGAGGAAAGAGATCACAATTGTGCAAACTCTCCTTCCTCCTCGTGTCTAAGCAGCCAGCACACTTTTAAAACTCCAAGGCTGTCTCTCTGCGTCAGATCAAAATGTGTTGCTTTCTAGAGATCCCCTCTGTTAGCAGCTCTGAGGGCCCCCTTCCACATTCACAGATCACACTAGCCCCAACAGCCATGCATCTCTCCAGGGGCACACTTCCTCCTGTACTCCAGCTCCCACAGTGCACACATTTCTCTGTCCTGTGGGACCAGAGATCTCATCTCATTCTAGGAGAAATCCAACCTTTCCCTGGTGGATCTCCTCTGAATCGGAGTGTTTGCGCCAATTGGGGACTGGTGTTCTGGGATTTGCAGCTTCTTGGTGGGTGTCACAGTTGTCGATTCTCAGGCTTCCGATAACATCCACCCTTCCCTTCAATATTGCACAGTCTCCACGTCCAATCTGGTGACTCTGGTAGGGAACCCAACAGAAGTAGGGGCTGCCTGGTTAGGAGAGCCTTGTCTAGCAGTCCCCCACCTTCTGAAGTATAGCTGTCCCTCAACTCAACAATAAACACTCCCTGTGTGACCCTCAGCTGTTCCTTCTATCTGCTCCAGGGCAAGGCTCATGATACATCTGTATATTCTGCCACCATTTTTCCTTTTCTTTGTGTACTTTTAAAAATATATAGAGAGGGGGAGAAAAATGGCAGCGGAGTAGACAGACGCGTCTGGAGCTTTGTCGCTGGGCAGAGGGAGAGCGAGTGGCTGAGAGTCGCACTGGGAGTGTTTGTTGGCAAGTTAAGAGTCAGTTATCCTCCAGGAGAAGGTGGGGGACTGCTGGACGGGCTTTCCTGGCCAGGCAGCCCCACTGCCACGAGGATTTTGTCTGCCAGAGACACCAGGACGAACGTGGAGACCACGCCATCTTGCAGAGGGAGGTGAATGTCTGCTGTGGTCTGAAACCTGTGGCTGGGGCACCCACCGAGCAGCCGGGGACCCGGGGACCTGGGGACCCAGAACACCACTCCCCAATCGGCGCAAACACACGGTGGATTCAGAAATCTACACAGCACTCAGAAAGGTCAGATTTCGCCTGGGATAAGATGAGGTCTCCTGCCTCTCAGAACAGAGATGTGCACACTGTGGGAACCGGGCTGCGGGAAAACTGCCTCTGGAGAGGTCCACGGATGTGGGGCAGGATGTGATCCCTAAGTGTGGAGGCAAACTCTCAGAGCAGTTGACAGAGGGACAGCCTGGGAGTTATTTCAGTGTCTCAGCTTCAAAATCCCCACAAACCAGTTTTGAGAACCACAGAGTAACAGGATCTGAGCACAGCCTAGAGAGATCCTGTGCTTAGTCTCAGAGTCAATTCCGAAACACTGCTACCCAGTGGATGACGCACAAATTGACTCTCGCATAACAACAAAAGAATAAAGAGATTAAAACACAACTCACAGTGGAACACAGGGAACTGCAATACCCTTCCACCTGAGAAACAGAAGTGCTAAGCAGAACAATAGTGGAAGTGAATGACCATTCTATTTTTTTTATTTTTTATTTTATTTTATTTTATTTTTATTTTTGCATATTTTAATTAAAAAACAATTTTTTTTCTTTCCTCCTCAATTGATTTCGGCTTTTTAATTATTACATTTTTGTTTTCAACTAGTATTAGTACTAATATTATTTTACCATTTTGGAAAAAAACAAGTGTCATTTTGTTTTCCCTATATTTTACTTTGGGATTAGAGTTCTACATTCTATTTTCATCTATCCTTTAGCATAATTTTACTCTATCTCAACTCTACCTTTATGCCAACACTTTCCGCCTAACTTTCCCCATTTTATTGTCTTCTTTTCTCTTTCCCTTTTCCAACTTTAGATTCTCCCTATTCTTTCTCTTTACCTGGTTAAAATTACACCCCACTTATATATCTAATTTCAAATCCCCTACTCTAAGCCCATACAAACCTCCCTCTTCTTGACATCACTATCCAAAAAGTTGTTTTTCTCTATGACCTTTTGGTGCTGTTTGCCTGCACGGTGATTATATTGATTTTTTGTACTTTTTGGGTGAGATTGTTTTAGCTTATTCTACTTGTTTTATTTTGTTTTTTGTTTGCTTTGACTTGATTTGTTTTTTACCTCTCTTTCCCCTCACCTTCCTCCATACCAGTTGTTATTAGTAGTTTTTATTAATCTCCAGGTACTGGTTACTGACATTTGTTGTGATTAGTGACTGTTTTATTGGCATTTTCTCCTGACACCTATATTTTGTTCCTCTTTTCTCTCTTATCCTCTTTCTTTCCACTCTGACTTTTTTCTCTTTCTCTTTTCTTCTCGTTCTTCTCCTTTTTGTTTTCTTATTTTATTATATTTTTTGTTTGTTTATTTATTTATTTATTTATTTATTTATTTATTTTCTCTCTTTCCCAATTTGATTTTGGCATTTCTTTCTTTTCTTTTTTCCTCATTTTCCTCTTCTTCTTTCTCTATTTACCCCTAATTTGTCTTTCATTGGTGATCAGCTTATTTGTGATTATTAACATCCTGAATACATTTCTACTCAGTGCCTTGTGTGCTGTACCTGGTCATGTTGTAGTTTGTGCCTTTCAATCAATGTAAGAGAGAGAACTGCATAACCAGACACCCGGAGAAGAAAGACCATGGGCAGAAAAAGAAACAGCCCACATATGACAGAAAGGCAGGTTTCACCAGAAAAGGAAGTAAACGAAATAGAAGCAGAAATAAGCCTCCAGAGAAAGAGTTCAGAGAAATGATCATAAGGTGGATGAAAAGAAAGGAAGACAAAATCGACAATGTGAGTCAGAGCCAAGAGGAAATGAAGAAGACTCAAGAGGAGATGAAGAAGCAGCAAGAAGAAATGCAGAAGAACCTAGAGGAGGTGCAGAATAATAAAGAAGAAATGAAAAATGACATCACTGCTATAAAGAACTCAATAGAAAAAATCAAACATAGACTAGAAGAAGCAGAGGACCTCATCAGTGAGCTAGAAGACAGGGCAGGAAAAAATACCAAGTACAGCAGCTCCTAGAAAAAAAGAGTTAAAAAGCGAGAGGAGAGCCTAAGGGAACTTTGGGATAACATGAAACAAAACAACATCCGCATAATTGTGGTTGCAGAAAGAGTGGAAACTGAACAAGGATTAGAGAACCTGTTTGAAGAAATAATGACAGAAAATTTCCCCAATATAGGAAAGAAAAAACCCACACAAATCCAGGAAGCTCACAGAGTCCCAAGCAAAATTAACCCCAACAAACTGACACCTAGGCACATTATAATTAAAGTGGCAAACACCGACGACAAAGTAAGAATCTTAAAAGCAGCCAGAGAGAAACAGAAAGTTACCTACAAAGGAACCCCCATAAGACTAGCTACTGATTTCTCAACAGAAACTCACCAGGTCAGAAGGGAATGTAATGAAATATACAAAGTCATGAAAAGGAAGGGTCTGAATCCAAGAATACTGTACCCTGCAAGACTCTCAATCAAAATTGAAGGTGAAATCAGAATCTTCACAGACAAAAAAGGACTAAGGGAATATATTACCACCAAACCAGCAATGCAAGAAATGTTGAAGGGTCTGCTGTAACAAAAACAAAGAGGAAGCGAAGAAGGAACTCGGGGATAAGGACTAAAAATGGCAACAGATAAGTACTTATCAATAATAACTTTAAATGTAAACAGATTAAATGCTCCAATCAAAAGACATAGGGTAACTGATTGGATAAGAAAACATGATCCATATATCTGGTGTCTGCAAGAAACCCACCTCAGGAAAAGAGATGCAAACAGATTGAAGGTGAAGGGATGGAAGATGGTATTTCAGGCAAATGGAAATGAAAAAATAGCTGGGGTTGCAATACTTATATCTGACAAATTAGATCTCAAAGTGAAGAACATAAGAAGAGATAAAGAAGGCCACTTCATAATATTAAAGGGAACAATCCAACAAGAAGAAATAACTCTGGTAAACATATATGCACCCAATATAGGAGCACCTAAATACATAAAAAAAACTCTTGGAAGATATTAAGGGAGAGATTGACAGCAATACAATCATAGGAGACTTTAATACCCCACTGTTACCATTGGACAAATCCTCTAAACAAAGAATCAGCAGAGAAACATCAATCCTAAATGACTCACTACCCCAGATGGAATTAATTGACATCTTCAGAACATTTCACTCCAAAGCCACAGAATATACATTCTTCTCCAGTGCACATGGGTCATTTTCAAAGATAGATCATATGTTGGGTCATAAGAAAAGTCTCTTCAAATTCAAGAAGACAGATATCATATCAAGCATTTTCTCAGACCACAGTGGCATAAAACTGGAAATCAACTATAATGAAAGCAATAGAAAGAAATCAAACACATGGAGACTAAACAGCATGCTATTAAACAACGACTGGGTAACCAAAGAGATCAAGGAAGAAATAAAAACATCTTGGCAACAAATGACAATGACAACACAACAATACAAAATTTATGGGACACAGTGAAAGCAGTCTTGAGAAGGAAGTTCATAGCCCTACAAGCCTACTGCAAAAAAACAGGAAACAATGCTAATAAATTACCTAACCCTACAACTCAAAGAGCTAGAAAGAGAGCAACAAGAAAATCCCAGTGTAAGCAGAAGGAAGGAAATAGTGAAGATCAGAGCGGAGATAAAAAAAACTTGGAGACCAAAGAAACAATTCAACAGATCAACAAAACCAAGAACTGGTTCTTTGAAAGGATAAACAAGATTGATGGACCTCTAGCCAGGCTCACCAAGAGGCAGAGAGAGAAGACCCAAATAAACAAAATCAGAAATGAAAGAGGAGAATAACAACAAACCCCGTAGAAATACAAAGGATTGTTAAAAAATACTATGAACAACTCTATTCCAATACAATGGACAACCTGCAGAAATAGACATATTCCTAGAAAAATATAACCTTCCAAAACTCAATGAGGAGGAAGCCAATCATCTCAATAGTCCAATAACTATGGAAGAAATTTAAACAGTAATCAAAAAGCTTCCAGCAAATAAAATCCCGGGACCAGATGGCTACACAGGAGAGTTTTATCAAACATTCAAGGAAGAATTAAAACCTATCCTCCTCAGACTATTCAAATACATTCAGGAAGAAGGAACACTTCCAAACAGCTTCTATGAAGCCAGCATCACCGTAATATCAAAACCAGATAAAGACAACACAATGAAAGAGAATTATAGGCCAATATCTCTCATGAACATAGATGCCAAAATCCTCAACAAAATTCTAGCAAATCAGATCCAGTAGTACATCAGAAAGATCATACACCATGACCAAGTAGGATTCATCCCAGGAATGTTCGATATGTCTTTTAGTCACAATTTAGATGATGGACTCAAAAATATTCATTTAGGTCAAAAAACTACTTTGTTATTGAGTTAGAGAAAGTTGTTAGAGCACTGTGGAAGGTAAATGTTGAAGAGACTCATTTAGGTAAGTGGTAAAGACCAGCCACTATGACGTGCACTGGGCAGGTGGCAGGCAAGTGATAAGGAGTGAGCAGGCAGGCAGCTAGGCAGAGAAAAGAATGGGTAGAAATCATCAAAGAAAAAATTGAAGAGAGCTTTCCTGATTTAAAGTCCACTGAGTGCCCAGCACAGTGAATAAAAGTAAGTCCATACCATGATTCCTCACTGTCAAACTTCAAAGAGCATATCCAAAGCCTTGAAGGGGTAAAAACAGGACTTAGAAATACAAGGATTAAAATTCATAATAGTATGGGACTTCTAAAGAACAACACTGAAGCTAAAGGACAGTAGCACCACACTTTCACACTTCCATAGAAGAGTTATCAGAATTCTATATTCAACTTGAAGAATCAACCAAATGTGAGAGTAAAATAAAGGTGTTTTCAGACACACAAGATCTCAAATGCTTTACCTCTCCTATATCTTTGCCTACATAAGAAGAATGAACCAAGAAAGAAAATACGGGATCCTGGAGAAACATGCAGGAAATTCGCAGAATAGAGATCCCATAACTGCATTATGGGAGTCAAAAACAACCGGTCCAGAATGGAACAGGTCAAAATATTCTAAGAAAAGTTTATTTAAGAAGATGAAATGGTAGAAACTCAGATATGTCTGAATATATTGCAAGAAGAGTATACATTTGGGTGGAAGTTTAGGCTTAAAATAAACATTGCAAGGAAAAATAAGCAAACAAGCCAAATAACAAGTCATTAAAGAAACAACATTGATATTAAGGAATGAGTTGGGCCTCCAAGATCAGAAAACTGGGGTGAGAGTGCTCTGTAAAAGCTATTGTTTTTCATAAGCTTTGAAAACTGTTTGACAATTTAAAACAGTTGCATCTGTAAGCTTGATAAAAATATATATATAAAGAATATCCCTGTCTCTTCCAGTAGTCTATAAAAGCCTGACTTTCTCAGGCCCTCCCACATGCACTGTAGTCTGACAACCTTGGCCTCCTTGGTATATTCATTGCCTTTACATTTCCTTTGTATCCGCCTGCAATGTTTTCCTCTCGAATATGTACATGGTTTGTTCATACATTTCTTTCAGATTTCTGCTCAAATGTTCCCCTCCTTGACCCCTCAGTACTTTATTTTTACCATGGCACTTGATATCATCTGGAATTTTATTCTCTCCATTATTAGGCTTTGTCTTTGCTCTTCTGTTTCCAACACTTGCAAGCATCCTTGAATATTGTAAGTGTATAGCACTAAATACACTAATTTAAAAACAAATTCACTGAGGAGGAAACACAAGTGGGTAACAAACACTAATAGTCTAGAAAGCCATCATGAGAGAGAATCCAAGATGGCGGCATAGGTAAACACCTACACTGCTGCCTCGCACAACAATTTCAAAACTACAACTAAAAAACAGAATGGACATCATTCAGAACCACAGGAAAGCTGGCTGAGTGGAAGTTCTACAGCTAGAAGGAAAGAGAGGGGCTCACAGAAACCCAGAGGAGCTGCAAAAAGCTGAGGTACAGAGATGCACGCGCTGAGAGAGCGGGTGCCAGAGTACCTGGCTGGCTTTCTCTGGCGGGAGGGAAACGGAGACTCCCAACGGCATTGAATCCCTTATCTTACGACACTAAACCCCAGATCCAGCCAAAACTCATATGGACTGTGAAAAGGGAGAGGTGCACGGAAATTTAGAGGTGTCACAAAAGATCAGAGGGCTGGTGGTGCACACGGCACTGCGCAGAGGACAGATTGCTGATTGTGCCACTGGCTTTCGAGAGTGGGCGGGAGACAGACCCTCACTCTTGTGCCACTTCTGACTCCACTAAGCACCTGTTTCAGGCGAAACCCTGGGGACCTAGACTCATGAGGTCCTGGAGCACAGGAAAGCCGGAAAGGCAGCCGTCTAGAGGCACTGTGGGTGCACGCACAAGGACCGCTCCAGCGATTACCCAGTCACGTGAGACTCGGGGGCTGTGGAGGTGGGGCCGACTGGAAGGCAAGGCGGTCCCTTAAACCCTGAGACTCCACCCATCCCAAACTCAACAGAGGCTTCTTCAGTTTTGCAAGTCTGGTATCATAAGGCTGAATCCAACACAGAAGTTCTCCCGGCATAGTGAAAATGCCGAGACAAGGGAAGGAATCACAAACAAAAGAAATGGAGGGAAAAAAACGACTGGATATAGCATTCAAAACCACACTTACAAGGTTTTTCAAGAATATGCTAGAAAAGATGGATAAATTTAGCAAGTCCCAAGAGGAGATGAAAAAGAACCAACTAGAAATTAAACATACATTGACTGAAATAAAAAATATTATACAGAAACCTAACAGCAGACTAGAGGAAGGCAAGAATCAAGTAAAAAATTTGAAATATAAAGAAGCAGAAAACATTCAACTGGAAAAGCAAGAAGAGAAAAGAATCCAAAAATGTGAAGATAATGTAAGGAGCCTCTGGGACAGCTTCAAGTGTACCAACATCAGAATTGTGGGGGTGCCAGAAGAAGAGAGAGAGCAAGATACTGAAAACCTACTTAAAGAAATAATGACTGAAAACTTCCCACATCTGGTAAAAGAAATAGACTTACAAGTCCAGGAAGCACACAGAACCCCAAAT
>PVJN01023148.1:0-31922 GCA_004026805.1 Lasiurus borealis
AATCATTTCAGTTTCTTATTGGACAGAGGTGCTTGGCTCTTACTGTGATTCTAAAAATAAAATTACTGGTGTATCTTCCCTGTAGGAAGAAAATGACATCCAGATCCTCTATAATTTTTCACCCACTGTGTCTGGATTTTAATCAATATTTAATAACCATTCGAGGAGACAATGACAAATGACTCAAACCCAAAAGAAAAAACTAGTTAACAACAACAAAAAATACCTACATATGACTAGATATTGAAGTTACAAGAGAAGGACTTTAACATAAGTATGACTAACATATTCAAGAAATTAATTAAAAGAGGGAGAATTTCATCAAAACAATGGAATCTATAGAAAAATCAAATGGGAATTATAAACTAAAAAAACAAACTGAATAGCCATAAGAAAGGGTATAATCATAAACTAGAAGAGAGATAAGTATAAAATATTCAAACTGAAGTACAAGTAAAACCAGGGATGGAAAAGAAAAGAGCATAAGAGACATAGGAAACAGGTACAAACCTAACATATATATATATATATATATATATATATATATATATATATATATATATATATGTTATATATATATATATATATATATATATATATATATATACATATACACTCAGAGGGCCAGAAGGAGAGGAAAGATTAAGCAGAAGCAATATTTACAGAAATAATGGCTGAGAATTTATGCTGAATAAAGGCATCAAGCAATAGATCCAAGAAGTTTTATGAACCCTACACCTGTACTCATATATATTACTAATTATGTTAAAGGGATTATATATTCTAGTTAAAATACAGATATATCAGTCTGAATTTAAAAGAAACAGTTATATGCTACTCAACAAAACAATGTATTTTAATTATAAGGACATAGGGATTGAAAAAAATTATGGAAAAATTTATACTATGCACATATTGACCAAAATAAATCTAGTATAGCTCTACAAAATCACATAAAGCAGATTTTAAAGCAGGAACTATTTTAAAGAGGGACATTTCATAAACTAATAAAATAACCAAATCAATAAGAAGATATAATCATCAAAAGTTTGTATTTACTTTGCAGTCATGGGCTCAAAATACATAAAGGAAAAACTGAGAAAATAAAAAAGAGAAATGAACAGATCTACAAATGTAACAGGAAATTTTAACACAACTCTTCTCTGATAGAACAGGAAGATAAATCAGATGAGATGTAAACAACATAATTTAATGACACTGGAAAACTAAAGCTAATTGATATAAAAAGAACACTACTCCCACCACCTATAATATATACAAACTAGTATAGTGTACATGAAATACTGAACAAAATGGATTACATGCTGAGCCAAAAATCAAGTCTTTTCAATTTCAAAGGATTAAAATTATATACATTCCTCTCATTCTAGTAGAATTAAGCTATAAGTTATTAACAAAATTATAACTAGGATATTCCCAAATGCTAGAGGATTAAGCAATATAATTTCAAATAAACCCATGGGTCAAGGAGAGTTCACAAAATATAAAATAGAAACAAACAAATAAAAAAAAACATTTTGAACTAAATAATAGTTGATTTGGACTGAATGTTTGTGTCCCCTGGCAAAATTTTTGTTTTGTTTTGTTAATCCTCACCTAAGGAGATATACTGTATATAAATGCTAGAGGCCCGGTGCACAATATTTGTGCATGGAGGTGGGGAGGTCCCTCAGCCTGGCCTGCACTTTCTCCAATCTGGGACTCCTCAGGGGATGTCTGACTGCCTCTCATAATCTGGGACCACTGGCTCCTAATTACCTGCCTGCCTGATTGCCCCTCACCACCTCTGCTTGCCTGCCTGATCACCCCTAGTGGCCTCTGCCTTGAGCTGCATGCAGGACCCAGGATTTTCTCCTCTGGCCAGTCACGGGCACCTGGGACCTGGGCTTCCCTCCCTCTGGCCAGCTGCAGGCACCCAGGACACAGGCCAACTTTGCCTGGGCTGGCTGCAGCTGCAGAGGGCCATGGGTGGGCAGCTTTGCCTGGGCTGCAACTGCAGTTGCCCAGGACAGTGCGTCAGGTGGCTTGTCCCTCTCTCAGGCTGCAGGCACAGCCACTGGTGCCTGGGACCATGGGTGGAAGCTTGTCCCTCTCCAGGGCTGCATCCTGGCTGGTCTTCATTCCTCTCTCCCCAGTGTTGAGTGTCTGAGCTGTTACCATGTGATGGTGTGATGACCATTTGCATATTAGCTCTTTATTACATAGGGTATTTTAGAGATAGTGGAAGAGCGGGGAGAGAGAGAGAAATATTGATGTGAGAGAGACACATTGATTAGTTGCTTCTTGCAGGCACTCCAACCAAGGTAGGAAATGGAGCCTACAACTGAGATATGTGCCCTTACCAGAATTGAACCTGGGACTTTTCAGTCCATGGGTCAATGCTCTATCCATTGAATTAAACAGGCTAGGGTTCCTCTGGCAAAATTCAAGTTGAAATCAAAACCACACTTTGAGAAGAAAGAAAAAAGAAGTAAAGATGGATAAATAAGACTAGCCAGGGTCATCAATGATGACTTTGGCATCATGGAGGGACTAATGACACCAGTCCATGCCATCACTGCCACTGAAAAGATTGTGATGGACCTTCTGAGAAGCTGTGGTGTGATGGCCAACGGGACTTCCCAGTATATGATCCCTGTGTCTACTGGTGCTGCCAAAGGCATCCCTGTGCTAACTGGAAACTCACTGACATGGCTTCCATATCTCTGCTCTCAGTGTGTTGGTCATGGGTCTGACCTGCCATTTGGAGAAAACTGCCAAATATGTTAATACCAAGAAAGTGGAGCAGCAGGCATCAGAGAGCCTCATAAAGGCATCCCAGGCTACACTGAAGCCAAGTTGTCTCCTGCAACTTTAACAATGACACCCACTCTTCCATCTTCAAAGCTGGGATTGGCATTTCTCTCACTCTCCACTTCGTTAAGCTCATTTCCTATTATTATATGAATTTGGCTACAGCAACAGGGTGGTAAGGAGAAACAACCTCCTAGACCACCAGCCCCAACAAGAGCATGAGAGGAAGAGAGAACTTGCTGGGAAATCTCTGCCTCAACTCCATCCCCCAACACACTGAAAATCTCCTGTCCTCACTCAGTTCCCATCCCAGACACTTGAAGAAGGAGATGGGTTTAGTAGTCTTATCTTATAATGTACCATCAATAAAGAACACTGTACCCAGTCCCTCAACCCCGCAAAAAAATACTTAATTAGGGTTGGATAGAAGGATAATTAGGTATTAAAGCAAATATGCTAAAATGTTAATAGCAGCATCTAAAGGACAGGTATACAAAAGTTAATTGTAAAATCTTTTCATTTTCCTATGTTTAAAAACTTTCACAATAAAATGCTGGGAGCAGAACTTACTAAAAGATTGGGACTAATAATGGAATACAGGTAGCAAGTTAATGGGAATCATGTTACTACAATGTTAAAGTGATCTGCAAGGTAATGTGAGAAGTAATTACATGTATGGACTGAATGTGTTTACATATCACCATCATCTAAAGACTTAATTGAGTGCTTATCCAACACGACCTTTGCTTTAATTCCTGACAAGAAATGACTAAAGGGCGTGTCAACAGAAAAACATCAATCCACTGCTATGCAGTACAGGTTAAATCCTGTGCATTGAAGACAAAGAAGGTCTTGTATTGCATTTCTAACCCCCCCTCCCCCAAGCCCAGGATGAATGCTCACAGAAGAACGATTTGGATTATAAACAATTAGAAAGTATTCGATAATCTTAAAGTGTAAGTGCTTTCTGTCATTCAATCATTTAACTAATTGGACAACTGTTTATTGGAAGTTTACTATCTGCCGGCACTGTTCAAGAGGCTGAGGATTTTTTTAAAAGGAGGTAAATAAGAAAATAAAATAATACCAGCTTTCAAGGGGCCTACATTCCAGTGAAGAGACAAAGACCAAACCAACAAGTAAAATATATGTCACCTGGTGGTAAGTTTGATGGAGAAAAATAAGGATGGGAAAGGGGGTAGCGTGCTCTGGGATGAAGATGAGACTGGGTTGTAATTCAAAATAGGACAGATGGTTAGGAAAAGATGTTTCCAAAAAATAACTTTTAAAAAATTTGTTCTTTATTGTTATTGATTTGAGAGAGAGAAAGAGATATATAAGTTTGTTATTCCATTTATTGATGCATTCATTGGTTGATTCTTGTATGTGCTCTGACTGGGGATCAAACCCACTAACCAACTGAGCTACCCAGCCAGGGCCCCAGAAAGTAACTTTTTAGCAAAAATGAAAAGGAGTAAGCCAGGTAGGGATCTGAGGGAAATTGGCTCCTGTAAAGGCCTTAAACTGAGAACATACCCAGTGGGTCCAGGGAACAGCAAGGAGAACAGAAGGCTGGAGCAGAGTTAATGGGAATCATGTTACTGCAATGTTAAAGCGACCTGCAAGGTAATGTGAGAAGTAATTACATTTTTTGGACTGAGGGGGAAGTGGGAGAAGATGAGGACAGGGAAGTGGGGATGCAGACTGGGAAACTCTGTAAAGGAGTCTCAAGATCTTATATAAGTCACTATGGCCAGGGGAGTATTTACAGCAGAAGAGTGACATGATTGGACTTACATTAAACATTTGTTAGCTATCGGTGCTGTGAAGATGCCAGATAACTAAGATACCAATCGCAGAACTAAGGCCCTGCAGTAGAGAGCTGACGACTGCTGAGATGCACAAACTTGTAAGACACAGGGCAGGATGTGATGAGTTACAAACTACACACCAGCCACGGGGTGCCCATTGCCTCGTAGGTGGTCAGGGAAGGCTCAGCAGGACACGATGGGTGGATGAAACTTTGGCTGACAAAGACAAAGGGAGGGCACTAGAGAGAAGGGACATCATCTGAGAAGATGCATTAAGATGAGAATGCAAACCATGGCAGGGACATGGGACCTATGAGAAGTGACAGGAGGGAAGGTTGAGGGGATCTGCTATGGGAGCCATCTGTAATAAGATCTTTGTTCTTTTGAATGCTATTCTAAAAGGCTTGGGCCTTATGCATAGGAAACCATCAGAATCAATAAGCATAGAACTTGGTCATTAGCTGTAAAGTTAATATGGGCAGTGAAGTCCTAGCTGGTTTGGTTCAGTGGATAGAGCACAGACTGCAGACTAAGGGGTCCCAAGGCACATGCTAGGGTTGTGGTGCGGCCTCTAGTGTGGGGCATCAGAAGGCAGCTGATCAATGATTCTCTCTCATCATTGATGTTTCTATTTCTCTCTCCCTCTCTTTTCCTTTCTGGAATCAATAAAAATTTTAAAAATTATATATTGGCAGTGAAGTTTCTTTCCTTTGTTTATTTTTTCAAATTTTAAAAATGAACTTTTTTATTTTTAATTGTGGTAAAAAATAAAAAAATTAGCACCTTAATTATTTTTAAGTTCAGCAGTGTTGAGTATATTTACATTGTATGTAATAAATCTTCACAACTTTTCATCTTGCCAGACAAAAACTGTAACAATTAAACAATAACTCCCCATTCCTTTTTCCCCCAGGTCTTCTCAATCACCATTCTACTTCTGTCTATGAATTTCGCTACACTATGTACTTCATGAAAGTGGATTTATACATTATTGTCTTTTTGTGACTGACTTATTTCACTTCTCATAATGTCCTCAAGGTTTATCCAAAGTTTGTAGCACATGACAAAATTTCCTCCCTTTGTCAGGTCAAATAATATTCCACTGAATGTATTTATCTCACACATTTTTTAATACATATTTTTATTGATTTCAGAGAGGAAGGGAGAGGGAGAGAGAGAGAAACATCAATGATGAGAGAGAAGCACTCATCAGCTGCCTGGTGCACATCCCTCACGGAAGATGGAGCATGCAACCCAAGCATGTGCCCTGACTGGGAACCGAACCATGACCTCCTGGTTCATAGGTTGATGCTCAACCACTGAGTCACACCAGCCTGGCTCACACATTTTGTTCAACCATTCATCTACTGATGGACACTTGTGTTGCTTCCATGTCTTGGCCATTCTAAATAATACTGCTATGATCATGGGTATGCAGATGTCTCTTTAGACCCTGTTTTCACTTCTTTTGGATATATGCCCAGAAGTGGCACTGCTGGATCATGTGTTAATTCTATTTTTAATGAGTTGGGGAATCACCATAGTATTTCAATAACAGCTGCACCATTTCACAATCTTCCCAACAATACACAAGGGCTCTAGTTTCTCCCTATCCTTATGAACTCTTGTTCTTCTCTGCTTTTGTGTGTGGCCATTCCTAACGGGTGTGAGATTTTACTTTTTCTTTTTAATTGAAGTAATACTCTCCAATTTCCTCTACCCCTTCTCATTTTAAGCAGCCTAATCTCTTACACCAAGCAACCATCCCATGAACTCTCTTATTTCTATTTTTCTAGAACTAGCTATAACATATAGGAGTCCAAGCTGGAAAAATTAGAAGTGCCCCCCCCCCCCAAATTCCACAGCATTCCCCTTTACTTGCCAATTTATCTCAGGGGAACTGAGCATAAACTTTGCTTTTTTCCGAGGTTCTGTAAACATAATGTAATTTTTAGCATTATATTTTTAGTCAGATTTAATCACGAAACACTTCAGAAATCCAAGAGAGAACACATTTTATGCGAAGTTCCCCTAAAAGTGAAAGTGGACTCTGATGTCTAGTGGTAATAGTGACTGCAGCCCAACAAGAAAGTTTTTTTGGCTCCTTACCTAATCCTCATCCCATTTTTATTGTTTGACTGTTAAGAGGTGTCTCCAGTCGATTAGATAAGAAATTCTAAGCAAGGGTGGAGGAGGAAGATGATGATAACATTAAAGACTTCTCTTTCAGTTTCTGCTCTCTAAAGCTTGCCTTCATCCTCTGAATTTCTCTCATGGAGATCCATTTACTAACTGCATCCTTGCCAAGTTTTGTCTCTTGTTTGAAAGTTTTCTGCTTTGAATAAAACATCTTTGATTTTTTTTCCTTCTGCCTTAAAAAAAAAAAAATTGCTGTAGTTAAATGCCCTGGGCCAAATTCTGCCCTTAGTTATTATTTCTATGGCATTTGTATTACACACATAAGCAAACTATGAGGTTGATTCTGTTACAAGCTTTTAATAACATACATCTGTATATTATTTTATAGTGTAGAAAGTGATTGCACATACATTTGATCATTTGCTACACACACAAACTGTGCAATAGATAAGACAGAAATACTTAGTCTCATTTTATAGGCAAAGTAACTGAGACTCAGAAAGATTAAGTGGCTGGTCCAATGCTACACAGGCACAGATGGGACTCAAACCTAGATTTTCTGATTCTAAAATCTGTGCAAAGAAAGGTTTTTGTTTTGTTTTTGAGGATTATCCTATCTAATGAAAGAGTAATATGCAAATTGACCATACCTTCACTACACCCACAAGCCACGCCCATAAGCCAACCCACCAGCCAATCAGAGTGAGTATGCAAATTAGCCCAACCAAGATGGCTACGGCCACAGAGAGAGCAGGAGGGAGGCTTGGGTTGCCCCTGGCAATGGAGGAAGCCAAGCTTTCCGCACACCCTGGCCAGTCCAGGCCTCCATTTAAGGCAACAAAGTTTCAATGGCTGTAGGAGCAGAAGTCTTGGCTCTGCTCCAGGCTACAAAGTTTCAATTGTAAAAGATAAATAAATCCCAGATACCAGGGCTTCCACTTGGGTCACTGGGAGGGGGGGGCGTGGCCAGCCTGCCAACCACCACAGGCCCCTCACCCAGGCCACCCCACACCCTCAGGGAACACCCACTCTGATCCAGAACACCCTTCAGGGCAAACTAGCTGGCCCCCAACAATACACCAGGCTTTCTAGCTAATAAAAGAGTAATATGCAGATGACCATCACTCCAACACACAAGATGACTGCTCCCATATGGACACAAGATGGCCACCATAAAATGACCAGCAGGAGAGGGCAGTTGGCAGGAACCAGGTCTGCCAGTGAGGGTAGTTGTGGGCTATCAGGTCAGCAGGGAAGAGCAGTTGGCAGGGACCAGGCCTTCAAGGGAGGGTAGTTGTAGGCAATCAGGCCAGTAGGGGAGGGCAGTTAGGGGTGAACAGGCCCATAGGATAGGGCATTTAGGGGCAAACAGGCTGGCAGGGGAGCAGTTAGGCATCAATCAGGCTGGCAGGGGAGTGGTTAGGGGGTGATCAGGCTGGCAGGCAGAAGTGGTTAGGGGCAATCAGGAAGGCAGGCAGGTGAGCAGTTGGGAGGCAGAGTCCTGGACTGTGAGAGGGATGTCCGACTGCCCGTTTAGGCCCTATCCTACCTTATAGGATATGTACCTCCATTTCTCTCCAGGGCTCCACAAGGCCTATTGCCCAACTAGTTTCCCCAAATAGAATAAGACCTAAACAGGCAGTCAGACATCCCTCTAGGGGTTCCAGATTGGAGAGGAAGCAGGCTGGCCTGAAGGATACCTCCCCCCAACCTCATACATGAATTTTGTGCACTTGGCCTCTAGTAGAATTATAAATACGCATACAAAGACATGTATGGTGCATTTAAAAGATATGAAAAGTGAGAAAGAAAATATATCAGTGAAACTAACCAAATTTATAAAAGGACACAGGTAAGAACCATGCAGGAACTGTTCGGCAGAAATATGATAGATTGCAAACTACTAGAGGATAATGACTGAGGTTTATCCATTTATGTATTTTATATAATCCCCAGCACCAGCATCTTGTACTTAGTACCAAATGAATGAATGGAATTACCTGGAGTCTTACAGGAAACTCATCAAGAGTTCGATGGGAGAACTTAATGAAAGTGAAATAAAAACACTTTAATAACAAGTTCAATAAATTTTTTCATGACAGTGTCCCAGAAAATAAGTAAATAAATAAATAAATAAGCTCCAACTAGGTAACTGGGACTTCTGCTTTCTACAGCCACAGGCAGGAAGAGAAGAGGAAAGAGATGCATAGTTGGCCTTGGCTTGCTATGACTCTCATTCCATCCACCTGAGGCTCCTCTAGTTGAGACTAGATGCAAATTTGGACAAACAACTTGTGCTAAGAATTTCCACTTTTCTAATCTGTCATCATTGTTTTGATGCACATAGTGATGTTGATAACCCACCAATTGATCCTAATGTCTGTGGTCATCTGAGGCAGTTCCTGGTCCACAGCAGGTGCTCAGTACTTGTTATTAAAAGAATGAGTGGCTGAAACTGGTATGGCTCAGTGGATAGAGCGTCAGCCTGCGGACTCAAGGGACCCAGGTTCGATTCCGGTCAAGAGCATGTACCTTGGTTGCGGGCACATCCCCAGTAGGGGCTGTGCAGGAGGCAGCTGATCGATGTCTCTCTCTCATCGATGTTTCTAACTCTCTATCCCTCTCCCTTCCTCTCTGTAAAAAATCAATGAAATACATAAAAAAATGAGTGAATGTCAGAAGTTAATGAGAAGCAGATAAGAGCAGCCTAGCAAGTGGAGAATCCCTGGAGAAGGCATGTCCTCTGCACTATCTCTCCTAACTGCCACTAAAAGTGGGACTTTGGGTTTGAAGAAGCAGCATTTGTCTGTCTCTCTCTATTTCAGGTTTAGGAAGGAAACCCTCCACGAATTATAAGATAAGTCCCTTGGCAAGAGCTCCTTAGGAAGTTGTATGCTGGTTACATCACCAGTGACATCCACTGGTGCTTCCCGAGTTCACTTTCCCAAACATTTATAGGGGTTATGATGACTTATTTCACAATTCTTTTTCTGATAAGGTAAACTAGAAACTTCTAAATGAATTCATAATTTAAATATTTAAAGGAAATCTGTAAAAATTATTAGGTAGAGTAAAAATAGATATACTTGTTAACTAAATATTTCTTTTGTATATTGATTTGTCAGATATTATTGGGTTCCTAAGTATATATTTTCATATTTTCAATTTTGTCTATAGTAAGGCTAATCTATATTTTGCAATTGTCATTTAGGCCCAGTTGATTAATGGTGCTGTTCAGTTCAGCAACACCCCAACTGATTTTCTGCTAGCTGGGCCTATTTTTTACTAATGGAGGGGTGTTGAAACCTCCAACTATCATAGTGGATTTCATCTATTTCTGTTTTTGATTCTGTCAGTTTTTATCGCATGTATTTTGATTCTGTGTCAGGTACATACATATTATGGATTATGTGTTCTCAAGGAAATGACCCCCTTATTCTTATGTATGCCTCTCTTTATCCATGATACCTTTCCTTATTCTAAAGTCTGGAATTAATATTCTATTCCAGCTTTCTATTGGTGAATGTTGGCATTTTATAGCTTTCTCCATCCCTTTACTTTTTACCTATATGTCTTTATACTTAAAGTGGTTTTCTTTTTTTAAAAAATATATTTTATTGATTTTTTACAGAGAGGAAGAGAGAGGGATAGAGAGCTAGAAACATCGATGAGAGACATCGATCAGCTGCCTCCTGCACGCCCCCTACTGGGGATGTGCCTGCAACCAATGTATATGCCCTTGACCAGAATCAAACCCAGGACCTTTCAGTCTGCAGGCCAACGCTCTATCCACTGAACCTAACCGGTTTTGGCAAAGTGGGTTTCTTATAGACAACTTATAGTTGGGTCTTACTGATTGTTGTAGGTGGTAGAAATGGCACCTGGGGTCTGACTAAACCTGGGTTCAGCAACCTCAGTACTTGGTTTCTGGCTAAGAAAGAATTCAGAATCAAGACCCAAAATGTAAGAGAACATTTATTTGGTAAATTACAGAGTTAGAAGTAATCTGTAGAAGAAATGGGCTAAAGAAATGAGTTATGGAGGCACAGGAAGGGCCCTAAGGAGCTTGAGAATAAGGAAGGGAATTGGAGGGGGGAAGGGGGAAGATTAAGAGAAAGGGAAAAGGAAAAGGGAAAGGTGCAGGCATGCTCCAGGCAGGGAGAGCACACTGAGTCCTCAGTCCTAAGGGTTTTCAGGGTGAAGCTTTTAGGGGAGGTCCCAGGGGAAGATCTTAACAGAATATTTAGCAGCTTTCCAGGTGTGTCTTTTCAGGATCTAGGTCTCCATTGATTGATTGGTTGGTGCCAGGGCAGGGAGTCATTATTCAATACAGAAAGTCCTAAGGGCAGCCATGAGGTCCCTGGTCTGGTTTTGTTGATTTACTGGGCCTGGGGCTGAAATATAACTGAGATGTTATCTCTAGGGAGGATAGTCCAAACCTAAGAAAGTAAAGGTCACTCTATAATTGGGTGGTCCAAATCTAGGGGAGGAAAGGTCACTCCATAATTGTCCATTGCTAGGCACCCAGGATTTTTCACCCTGGTGACCTTCTGTACCTGGCCCATCATCCCCTGCTCTACTCATATCTGTCTAAGTGCCTATCACATTATTATTTAAATCACTCTGACAGTCTCTGTTTTCCAGTTAAAGTTCCTTGGACCATCTCTATAATAAAGAGCCAGGGTGTAACACCATTAGACCAAGTTTGACCAAACCAGAAGTCAGTGTTGGGTTGCTGTGGCAACCTAGCACTGACTGCTTCTACTGCAGGCTCGGTGCCTCAGCACTGACTGCTGAGAGGGTTGCGAATTAGGGCAGAAAGAGGCCTAAAGAGAGAAGCGGGGACTGATCCGTTGCCTCTGTGGCAGCTTTTGATCATCACTTGGCGCTTTCTTTTTCTCCCAGTCTGGCCAGCTTCACTTCCATTTCTTTCCAGGGCTCCACAGGGCCTATTGATCACTCCGCCTTTCTGATCAGGCACCAATGATAGGCCCCAGAGATGCTGACTGGCATAGAAACTGACCAATCAGAACCAAATCTGGGAGAAGTGTGGGGAACCAGTGGCTGCCTAGGAAGCAGAGCTTTTGACACTGACTGGCATAGAAACTGATCAATCAGAACCAAATCTGGGGTCTTGGAGGTGTTTCTGTTCAGGGAGAGCAGTCAATCCAGGAAGCTGGCTCCAGCAATGGCCTTTACAAATCTATAGAAAGTACTCATCAGTGACAGCCCGGACCCTTGCTGCTAGAAGATCCTGCAAGATGAAGAGCTGCCGGTGGTGGAGAAGCAGAACCTGAGCAAAGGGGAGCTCATAGCCGAGCTGCAGGACTATGAAGGCCTTATCCTCCGCTCAGCCACCAAGGTGACCCCAGATGTCATCAACACAGCAGGAAAGCTCTAGGTGGTAGGCAGGGCCGGCACCGGCGTGGACAACGTGGATCTGGAAGCTGCCACGAGGAAGGGCATCCTGGTCATAAACACTCCTAATGGGAACAGTCCTAGTGCTGTGGATCTCACCTATGGGATGATCATGTGTCTGGCCAGGCAGATTCCCCAAGTGATGGCTTTGATGAAGGATGGCAAATGGGACCAAAAGAAGTTCATGGGATCCTTGAATGAAAAGACTTTGGGAATTCTTAGCCTGTGGAGGATCTGGAGAGGGATGACTGTCTGGACGCAGTCCTTTGGGATGAAGACTGTAGGGTAGGACCCCATCATCTCACCAGAGGTCTTGGCCTCCTTCAGCGTTCAGCAGCTGCCCCTGGAGGATATCTGACCCTCTGTGACTTCATCACTGTGCACACTCCTCTCCTGCCCTCCATGACAAGCCTGTTGAACGACAGCACCTTTGCCCTGTGCAAGAAGGGCATGCGTGTGGTCAACTGTGTCTGCAGAGGGATCGTGGATGAGGGCACCCTGCTCCGAGGCAGTGCGCAAGCACAGTGCTGGACTTGTTCATGGAGGAGCCGTCTTAGGACCACACGTTGGTGGACCACGAGAACATCATCAGCTGACACCACCTGGGAACCGGCACCAAGGAAGTCCAGAGCCACTGCAGGGAGGAGACTGCTGTCCAGTTCGTGGACATGGTGAAGGGGAGAGCACTCTCAGGGGTTGTGAATGACCAGGCCCT
Organism: Lasiurus borealis; assembly: GCA_004026805.1. NCBI lineage: Eukaryota > Metazoa > Chordata > Mammalia > Chiroptera > Vespertilionidae > Lasiurus > Lasiurus borealis. Next base: position 12,898 of record PVJN01023148.1, read on the forward strand.
TACAGCGCCTTCTCTCCACACACCAAACCTTGGATCGGTCTGGTAGAAGCTCTGGGGATTCTGATGTGAGTCTAGGCAGGGTCCCCCAAAGGGACCATACAGGTGATAACACAGGGCTTCTCCCTGAAGAATGCCAGGAACTGCCTGAGCCCCTCAGTCATTGTCAGCCTCCTCAAAGACACTTCTAATCATGCAGATGTGAACATGGTGAACGCCAAGCTGCTGGTGAAGGAGGCCTGCCTCAATGTAACCACCTCCCATAACCCCACTGTGCCAGGAGAGCAAAGATGCAGGGAAGGCCTCCTGAGAGTGGCCCTGGCAGGTGCCCCCTACCAGGCTGTGGACTTTATCCAGGGCACCACACCTGTGCTAATGGAGCTGTCTTTAGCCCAGAAGTGCCTCTCCATAGGGATCTGATCCTGCTCCTGTCCAGGCTCAGCCCTCCAACCCTGCCATGCTGCCTACCATGATTGGGCTCCTGGCAGAGGCAAGTGTACAGCTGCTGTCCTACCAGACCTCGGTGGTGTTCGATGGGGAGACCTCGCACATCATGGGCATCTCCTCCCTGCTGCCCAGCCTAGATGCCTGGAAGGAGCATGTGACTGAGGCCTTTCAGTTTCATTTCTGACCTTGGGGCTCACCAGAACCAACCTTGGTGGCTTTGTGATCAACATTGAGAGATCACATTCCTGGGGCTGATACCACTTATGTGGTCTGACCCCTGTAATAACCACTTAATAAACAGCCCACCCCCTACCTCCCTGCCCCCCACCCCTGCAAAAAAAAATCTGGGTCAACTGTGAGGAGCCAATGGTGGCCTATGAGGCAGAGCTTTTGATGCTGGCTGGCATACAAACGGACCAATCAGAACCAAATTGGCTGGCAGAGGAGGGCAGTTGGGGGGCAAGATCAGGCCTGCAGGGGAGGGCAGTTGAAGGCAAGATCAGACTGGGAGAGGAGGGCTGTTGGAGGTGAGATCAGGCCAGCAGGGAAGGGCCATTGGGGACAAGCAGGCCAGCAATCGGAGGACAGTTAGGGATAAGATCAGGCCAAGAGGGGAGGGAAGTTGGGGGTGGGATCAGGCAGGCAGAGGCAGTTGGAGGCAAGATCAGGCCAGCAGGGGAGGGCAGTTAGGGGCAATCAGGCAGGCAGGCAGAGGCAGTTAGAGATGATCAGGCAAGCAGGCAGGTGAGGATTAGGAGCCAGTGGTCCCAGATTGTGAGAAGGATGTCCAATTGGAGAGGGTGTAGGCTGGGTTGAGGGAACACCCCCTCCATGCACTAATTTCATGCACTGGGCCACTTGTTCATATATAAAATGATGGATTACTACCTACTATGTTTGTAACTATTTTTTGTTTATTGAACTTGTTCTTTGTTTCTTTTTTTAATCTTTATTTTTTTGCCTTCTCTGATTTTAATTGAACATATCAAGTAACTTCATTTTCTCTCCTCTCCCAGAATATCAATTATATTTCCTTTTTTAAAAAAAAGTATTTTTAGTGGAATACCTAGTTTGCAATACATATTTGCAACTAGCCTAAGTCCACTTTCAAATAATGTTATCCAGCTTCAGGAATAGTACAGGTAGATTTTTATAGAGTGTTCCTGATTTCGTTCTCCAATCCCTTATAACATTTATATCATTGACTAGAAGCCTGGTGCACGAATTGGTGTACTAATGGGGTCCCTTGGCCTGGCGTGCAGGATTGGCCTAAAACCGGCTGTCTGATATTTCTGGAGGGGTCCCAAATTGCAAGAGAGTGCAGGCCAGGCCAATAGACCCCACTGGTGCATTATTGGTGCTGGGGAGAGACACAGGAGGTTGACCAGCCAGGGAGAGACTGTGGGAGAGCTATAGGGTGTATCCAGTCTGTCTCATTCAGTCCCAACTGGCCAGATACCAGCAGCAAGCTAACCTACTGGTTGGAGCATCTGACCCCTGGTGGTCAATGCACATCATAGTGAGCAGTTGAGCAGCTTTAGAATATCATTAGCATATTATACTTTGATTGGTTGAACAGCTGACCGGTTGATGGGACACTTAGCATATTAGGCTTTTATTATATAGGATTCCATTTATTAATTTGCTATAATCATCCAATATGTTGTTACAGTTATTACTTTGAACAAACAATTATCCATTAGATAAGTTAAGAATAAAAAATACTATCTTGTTTTACCTTCATTTATTCATCTCCAACATTCTTTCTTTATGTAGATTTGAGATTCAACCTAAATGATTTTTTCTTCTCTCAAAGAACTATAAATCTCTTACAGGCAGGTCTACTGGTAATGAATTCCCTTATTTTTGTTTGTCTAAGATTCTTTCCCCTCTACTTTTGAAGGGTAATTTCACTGGATATGGAATTGTAGGTTGGTAGGGTTTTCTTTCAACATTTTAAATATTTCATTCCACTCTCTTCTTGCTTGCCTGGTTTCTGATAAAAAGTCCCATTTAATTTCTATATTTGCTCCTTTTTAAATAAGATTTCCCCACCCCAGCTTCTTTTAAGATTTTCTCTCTTTTCTTGGTTTTCTGCAATTTAAATATAATATTCTTAGGTGTAGATTTTTGATACTTTTCATTTTTTTATATTCCCTAAGCTTCCTGGGTTTGCAGTTTTATGTCAGTCATTAATTTTGAAAAATTGTCAACCATTATTAACTCAAATATTTCTTCTGACATTTTTATTCTTTCTTCTCCTTCTGTTATTCCAATTATACATATGTTATGCCTTTTGTATTTTCTCACAATTCCTGCATATTCTATTTTGATTTTTATTCATTTTTTCACTTTTTGTTCTCTTTATATATTAGTTTGGAAAATTTTTATGGACATATCAAGTTCACTGATTCTTTTCTCAGCTCAGCTGTGTCCAGACTATTGATAAACCCATCAAAGGCTTTAGTCTGTTCACATTTTTTATATCTAGCATTTCTTTTTTTATTCTTTAAGGATTCCATTTCTTATTCTACCATATTGTCAACTTATATATTAATTATAGTTGTTTCAAGTTTCTATCTGATAATTCCAAAATCTGTATCATATGAGTCCACTTCTGATTATTAGTGTCTCTTCAGACTGCCTTTGTTTTGTTTGTTTTGTTTTGTTTTGTTTTAGCATGCTTGTCATTTATTTTTATTTTTATTTTTTTTGCTGAACATGGGACATGGTATTTTAGATAATAAGAACTATAGTAAATAAACCTTACTGTGAGAACTTATGTTAATTTGACTAGGAACTAGACTATGTTTTATGTTTTTCACAGATAGAGGTGCCAGAAACTTCCATTTCCTCCAATGTTCTTGTGTTTTTTTTCTGGTAACACTAATACAGTAAGTTACCAAGAAAATTAGACAAGTGTTGAAATTCAAGCTACATCATTCTTAGTGTTACCAGACAGCTCCTGTGCTGAAAGTTGGCCCTGCTTTGACATAGTCCTGGACCTTTCACATGTCAGACAACAAGGGGACCTCCAGGTCCTTGACTCACCCAGGAAAGTTTTCAAGGATGAATCAGAGTGAAGATAAAGCAGGGTTTTATTCAGGTAGAGAAAAGGAAAGAAGCCAGGGCACTAGCCCTACTATGAAAGAAGCAGAAAGTACACTTCCCAGTGGATGTGAGCCAACTCAAGAGTGAGCTTATGCAGGTGGTCAGTTCTTGGGATTTTATGTATTGGCGGGGGGAGTGGAGGCAGGGGGAACAGGGGGATGTTTTCAAGTTTTGTGGTGCCAAATTCTGACTCTGCCATCTAGTTGGGAGGTGGCCTTGCTCCTAATACAGTCCTTTCGGAAAGTGGCATTCATCCCCTTTAATCCCCCTTCCACTTGTGGTATAAGTTTTTTATTATAATGGTGGTATAATGTGCTTTGGGGAGAGTCTCTGGTCAATTTTTCCTTCTTCTTTGATTGATCTGGTCCTACCCAGTCTTGTCATTGACCACTGCAACCACCACAGGAGTTTTCCTGCCGTTAAACTGTTTCTTTTTCATCATGCCCAGAGGTTCAGGCTCTGTTGAGAGGATGTTGGCTCCTACTTCTTCATTCCACTTGTTGGGACTTTTCCTTAACTTCTTTCCATCTTGTCTCATTAGTTCCTAACATTTTATGCACAACTGTGTACATGTCAGATGCATTCCTCCTTCCCCTTGACTGGGTTATGATAGAAGAAAATATCAGAAAGAGAGATTTGCACAAGCTTCTCTGTTCTGTCAAAGGTTTCATTTAAGCATGAACAAACAAGTTGCATAAATTCAAGTGCTTCAAAGTCTGCAGGAGGGAGAGGTGCAGTTACCTGGTTGAAAGAGAGCCATTCATGGAACATATATAAGTGAAGGAGGAGTCACTTGGCTAGATCTCAAGATCTGACTAAACTCACTTAGATGATGAACTTCCTCTGTTTTCAGACAGAAAAGGTTACCACTCAGCAATTGCCCTGGTAGCCACAGCCATGAGGCTAGAGACACTTGGTCTGAAGAAGGAACAATGAAAGAGGAAGCTGGAAGATTTTATCTTAGGTACCCTCACCCTTTTCTGTTATTCAAGTAGCCTTTCTCCCCTCTTGGTGGCACTACCCTCTCTTCTCTTTTCTAAAAATATTCAGTTTCCAATTTTTAGAAGTCTAGGTCTCAGCCATTTGTCAATCACAGTAACGTTGACCTTCTTGTTCCCATCAACAATATATCTCAGAACATGCAAAGAAATATTTAAATTTTGACAAATTTAGAATGAAGATGCTTCTAATATAATAACCTAGGATATGGAGAGTATGTTTTTTAGGCAAAGAATCTTACCTGTACCCCTTATACCACATATCCTTAAAGGTTGCCAGTCTGCCTTATTCATAAGACTGATTTGCCCTTAACCCTTTTTATTAAGGACAATAGAAATAATATTATTCTCTTTCAAAAAGTAATTTTAGGAACACAGATAAAGTACCAAGAGGTTATGCCTCTATAACAGCAAACACCTGAATCCAGTCCACAGCTACCATACTTCTCTTTGAAACTACTGCCAAATGCAATTGTTAAGAGCATTAAAAAAAATTGGTGGAGAAATTTCTCGGAGAAAGGAAAAACTTGTAAGAGGAAATTACTTAAAGCCAATGCAGGGTAACTTGTAAAATTCTGTTTCATTTTTCAAAGCAAAACTCCTCTACATTAGAGGAAAACAGCTTGAGCCCAATTTACTTTTCTGTATCATGATTTTATTCTCATCCATCTCCAACATAACTTTGAGGTTCTGAATATCAATCCTAGACAAAAGCTCATATTATAAAGAAAAAATAAATCTTTATTTTTAACCAGATAAAGAATTCCAATAATTTTTTTCCTCATGGAGTGGGAAAGAGAATTGAGATACTCACCACCCATATACCTAGGAGCCAAACCTATAATGGTATGTTTAATCCCAGGCATTTCTTTTCTAGAAAGAGAAGAGAAAACAAAGAGTAATTCATGGAGGAGTGAGAAATCTAACAAGATTACAGAAATATTATAAGACATTTTGGATGCTAAGAACTTATTTTTAGCTACTTGGTTGTAATATAGTTGTTATGATAGCAGTGTAATTGAATTTTAAAATATTCATAACTTCTGGGATGTACACTAAATTATCTAAGGATTAAATACCATGATATTTGGAATATGTTTTAAAACATTTCAGTTTAAAGAAAAAGAGGAGAGAGGCAGAGAAGGAAAGAGTGATGGAGAATGAAGGAAGAAAGAAATGAAACTTTCAACTTAAGAGATGTCCAAACCCATAGAGAATATTTATTTGAACCAAACTAACTTCATATGCTGGGGAACAAGGTCTCAAATGCTCTGGAGAATAACAGTTTTGCTACTTCTTTTATGCATTTGAGATTAAGAAGGGAATATAAAGAAGATTATATGGAGGGGGGTAAAAAAGTAAGGAGGGGATTAGATTACAGGATAGTAAGATTACATGCTTTCCTGAGGGTAGTTATAGCTTATATCAAAAATGTGTTAGCCTAGATACACAGAAATAAGGACAGGACTTGGTAAAGGCAAAGATAAACCTTTTACTAAAAAGTGAAATAGCAGGCACTTGAACTCTGCCCAAGATGCCACCAAAAAGAAAAGGAAGAAAGGAAAGGAAGGAAGAAAGGAAGAAAGAAGGAAGTTAAATGCCTCTGGTGTGACTACTCCCCATGATTTGCCAGTTAGGAGTTTATGATGAGATCACTCTGTGAGGTTACTTTCCATAGAACGCCTTTCTTTGTCCACAAAACAAATGTAACAAAATAGTGATTTTGAATCGGCATGATAGGTATATGGGATATATTAGTTTCCTTGGCTGCCATAACACATTATTCCAAATTGGGGTCTTAAAACAGCCAGAACTTATTCTTTCACAGTTCTGGAGACCAGAAATCTAAAATCAAGGTATCAGCAGAGCTGCACTCCCACTGGAGGCTCACCTCTCCCAGCTACTGATGGCTCCACCTGTTCCTTGGCTTGTGGCTGCCTCCATGCCTTCTTTCCTGTGCTTGTGTTTCTCTTCTTGTTTCTATTATAAGAACTGCACACGAATTTGTGCACCAGTAGCCCACTGCCCTGCCCTTCTGTAGCTCCCTCCACCACCACCTGCTCAGCCCTCCCCATGGTTTGCTGCCCTGCTCCCTCCTGTAGCTCTTAGGTACCCGAAGGCTTGTAACTCACTGCCCCACCCTCCTGCTGATCCGTGATACAGTCCTTACATGGTCAGTCGTTACCTAACAACCATTTGCATATTACATCTTTATTACATAGGATTAGATAATTCAGGATGATTTCATCTCAAGATTAACTTGATTATATTTGCAAAGACCCTCTTTTCAAATAAGGTCACATTCATAGATTCCCAGGGCTACAACATAACCTCTGGAGGGCACCATTTAGCCCATTACTGTGTGTATTATACTATTATATTATTCTCTCTAATTTGTCTTTTAAAATTCTTCATAGTAAAAAAAAAATTTTAAAGATTTTGGCTATGGAAAATTATATTTTATAGAGCTTGAATATGGCAGAGTTTAAAGTAGAGAACTTCGTAGCTTGAGGCAGAAAGTATTGGATGCGTTCAAGGAACAGAGAAATATGAACTGATAAGAAGCTCCAGCAAGAAGTGATTCCCTTCCTCTTTTTCAACAAATAAATGCACATACAGCATATAAAATGGTGCAAAGAAAGTACAGACTTCCTTTCTAGCCTTACCTGAGTCCACTTCTAACATCAATCCCTCCAACCTTTGCAAGCTTTTGCTTTTTTAAAAGAGATGACAGAAACTGATGGAGAAGAAAGGATAAGAGAGCCACATGGGCCTCTGACAAACATCATTTCAACCCCCAGACTGGGCCATTTTCTGTCGTGTGCCACACTGATTCAGGCTGCTTGTTCTTGTGCTGATTGTACATGACTGTTCCTACAGCAGGACTGGCCAGGGTAAAAGATGAAGCAGGTTTGGTTTGTCTTCCACATATTGTCCTCTTTGGTTTTTAGCACTTTCAATCACCTCTGGAAAGAGAACCTTCCAGATACTAAAGTCAAGAGACAGATGGGACATACTTCTTTAATTCTCCCCCAGAAAGGAAAACTATGCCATGATCTGACTGTTTATGTCACCCTAAAATTTACATGTTGATATCTTAACTACCAAAGATGATGGTATGAATAGATGGGGACTATGGGAGGTGTTCCAGTCAGCAGAAGAGCCCTCACTAGTGGAATTAGTGTCTTATAAAAGAGAATCCAGAGAGATCCCATGCCCCTCCACCATGTGAAAACACCATGAGATGATATAGTGTGGCACAGGAAAAGGGCCCTCATAAGAAGATGACACCTTGATCTTGGACTTCCCAGCCAAGTTGTTTATAAGCTACCCAATATATATTTTGTTATAGCAATTCAAATGACTGAGCCAGAAATCTTTTCCTATGCTCCCAGGATATATTTACAGCAGAGGGAGAATAAAATTGTAACGGGAATCAAGGTTTGGTTGCCTGTCACTGCAAAAGCCAAACTTGTGAGACAAGTGCTGGTGAAAAAGAAAAGAGGTTTATTCCAGTGCATAACAAGAAGATGGGGGACTCTTGGGAAAAGCCCGTTTAAACATTTCTGTGCATGCAGAGGTTTTTATAAGGAGGGAGAGGAAAAGCAGCACAAGGAGATCAAGGAGAGGGGATTGAAAAGTTCTGTACGTGCAGCCCAGCACAGTCCATTTTAATAAGGATCTCAAAACTGGTCAAATGACGGTCTGGTATGTGTCATCCTGGTCTTTACCATCCTGGTTCTACATTATCCTGGTTCTATGGTTGAAGGTCAGCAAATCTCCTGGAAATTGGATGACTGAAAATCGTAGTCTGCATTTTCTGAGGTTAGTTTCTAGTATTCTTTTTTTTAAGTTCCTGATGTCCTTCACCACCTTTGTTTCCAATAAAAACTTGTTGTCACCTATTATCCCCCCTTATTTACTTATTTATAAGAAAGGGAGAGAGATATCAATTTGTTCCACTTATTTATACAATCATTGGTTGATTCTTGTATGTGCCTTGACTTAGGATCGAACCCACAATCTTAGTATATTGGGACAATGTTATAACCAACTTTGCTACCCAGTCAGGGATCCCTCTTTTAGGTATTCTCTGATATATGTCTCTACACTAAATGTGAAAGTGACCATTGGAGTTTAATGTTCTGTCCTCCATTGTAGCAACTGTGAAACTACTGATAATTTCTTAATTCCTGATTTTCAAACTTCAAGGAGAGAGGGAAGAAAAAAAGAAGAGAAATGCTCTCTTTGTTGGGACTAGAGAAGAAAATGTGGATTGTTGTTTGAAAAGGCACATTTATACAGAAAAATTTTAAAGTAATAGTGCCAGCAGTGAAGGTCAATTAATCTTGGCTGGTGAAAAATAACCCCAGGACTCTTATTTCTGAATCTCAGCTGGTAGAGAATACAGACTGTGAGAATCTGGAGTTTCGGCTAAGAGAACAGAGGTTTAAAAAGGTTGTGAAACTTTGCTTTAAAGTGATATAAGCCAAAACCGGTTTGTCTCAGTGGATAGAGCATCAGCCTGCGACTGAAGGGTCCCAGGTTCGATTCTGGTCAAGGGCATGTACCTCAGTTGTAGGCACATCTCCAGTGGGGGGCATGCAGGAGGCAGCTAATCGATGTCTCTCTCTCATTGATGTTTCTAACTCTCTATCCCTCTCCCTTTCTCTCTGTAAAAAATCAATAAAATATATTTAAAAAAAAATAAAGTGATATAAGTGTGAGGTCACAATTTTAGGCTTCAGCAGCACGGTGCCAGACAGATGGTACCGGGCACAGGTCTTTTAGCCTCTCCAATACCCTTATGTGGTAAATGGTTACTTGTGTTGCTTCTCTGTGAAGCTCTTTTCCCACTTTCTTCATGTCTTCTCAGTCCTCTGAATCCTTGACCCCATTTTCCCTTGAGAATGCCTTCTCTTTGGCTAATACGGGGGGAACAGAGTTAGGGCCTCTGGGATCTCATTCTTTTTGGTCAGCCTAAGAATAAAATATTTGTCCAAAATTGCATGTGAAAGTTAATAATAGAAGCTAATCATGCCAAGTCAAGGAAAGCACTAAAGAGCAGCATTGAGAGAGAACAAATACTTTCAGCTGTCAAAGAACCAAAAACCGTATATCTAACCTACTGAACTGTGGAATTGTTCTCTAAATTAAAACTCTCAGTGATCAGAAATGTCATAAATCAACAAATGGTAATTCACTTGTTTTCTCACATGAATGTGAAAAGTTCAACTTAGTAAACAATCAGGCAATAAATGCATGCAAATTAATCTTTTTTTCCTTAAAAGCCAAGATGCACATTAATTCATTCTTTTAAATGTTGGTTTTATCTTCTGCAAATGCTATATTCTTTCTTTTTAATGTACCAATTGGAGAGAGAGAGGGGAACATAGATTTGTGTTCCACTTATTTATTAGTTGATTTTTGTTAGTGCCCTGACCAGGGATCGAGCCTGCAACCTTGGAGTATTGGGCTGATGCTCTAACCCACTGAGCTACCCAGCCAGGGCCAAATGTTATCTTCTTAAATGCAAATTCCTGTTGTCACAGACATCTGCAGTTACAGTACTATTACTATTTAAGAGAACACGTGAAGCAGGTTGCCCAGTGGAAAGTGTATGGGCTTTTGTTAGAACAGAACAACTCTGATGCTATCTCTTACTAGTAGTTTGTTTTGGGAAAATTAATTCAACAACTTTTGATCCTCAATTTCAAATATTTAGAGTATGTTTAATTCATAGGGCTTTGGTGAGACATAAATGAATCTTCGCCAGGGGTAAATAGCACTATCGATTCAGTTGCCAAAGCTACACTTATGAATAATTCCTTATACCTCCTCCTCTCTCACTCTCTGTATTTAATCCAAAAACAAATCTAATATGATAAACCTTCAAAATATATCTCAAAATTCTTCACCTGTCTCTGTTGGTACAGCTATTACCAGTCTTGGATAATATGGTTTCTTACTTTGTAAAACTACTGCTCAAATCTGCTGACTGGTGTCTTTGAACTTACTCTTGCTTCTCTCTCCCAAGCCAAATCTACACTATATGTAGTGGTTTTTAAAAGCAAAGTATGCCTCTTTCTTCCTGCTTCAGCCTTTCTCATGACTTCTCAGCATACTTTTAATATAACATATTTTTTTATTGTTTAAATTTTCATTTTGATGCATAGTATGAGAAACCGGCTTTGAAAACAACTGAATTTTATGGGGAAAAAGATGAATAGCAAATAAGTTAGACCCATGTAAAAAATAAATGGTCAGCTAAATGTCCAAACTTAAGGATATAAGAACCATAGATAAACTTTGATTATTTACAGCATCTAAGAGTGCTTAACAAGGGTGGTGACGAGGGACACGTTTCCTTGGTGCTGCTTTGATGATGTTGTCCACATGCAGACCACCTCTGCTGCTTCAGATGCATTCAAAAGAACCTGTCACTTCACTGGGAAACTTTCTGCTTTTCCCAGTACTGCCGCATCGCCAATAGCACCTCCCTTCATATCTAGTCTGGCAGTTTTATTGCCTTCGCTATGGCAGCTGGGAGCTATGCCACCAGATCTGCACTGCCATAGCCTTCGTTGTCATTTATAATAGTAACATTCTCAGTGCTTTAGCATAAGCCTCCATTGTCACAGCTTCTTTACCTGGTGCTTTATTGGCAAGTTGTGTCACAGCATCAGCCATCAGCATCTCAGAACAGCTTCCTGCATAAACTGTTCTAGAATCCTCTCTCTCTACCACTTCCTCTAAAATTAATAAACATATCCTTGCGTGAGTATAGAAAACAAACCAACAGTTGGTTTGTTTCTACTTTGTGGCTATTATGAATAATGCTGCTATGAGCATTCAGGTACACATCTTTGTGTGGGCATATAGTTTCAGTTTGTTTGCGTATATACCTAGAAATAAAATTACTAGGCTATATAACTCTATGTTTAACCTTTTAAAAAACTCCCAAATTATTTTACAAAATGACTGCACTATTTCTCAATTCTACCAGTGATAGATGGATGAGGGTTCCAATTTATCCTCATCTTGAGCAACACTTGTTATTATCTATCTTTTTAAATATTAGCCATAAATGAAATGATATCTTATTATGATTTTGATTTGCATTTCCCTAAAAATCAATGTTGAACATCTTTTCATGGGCTTATTAGCCATTTATATATTACTTAGAAGAAATTCTACTCAAATACTGCACCCATTTTTAAAATTGGATTATTTGTCTTTCTTTTTATTATTGTTGAGTTGGAAGAGTTTTTATATACTCTCAATACATGTCCCTTTTCAGATATTCTCTTCCATTCTGTGGGTTATCTCTCCACTTTTTTAATGGTGTCCTTTGAAGCACAAGTTTTTAATTTGATAAAATCCAGTTTATCTTTTTTTTTTTGTCATATTTAAGAAACCATTACCTTGTGCAATCTAAAGTCATGAAAATTTACTCATGTTTTATTCTATGACAAATGAGCAGCTTCTTTAATTATGGGAGCCAAAAATCAATTTTGTTGTTTAGTGTTGATTGCTATTTATACTCTGTGAGAAATTTCTGTTATTAAAATAAAACCTCCCAAACATGGAAATAAGCTCACATTATTTCAAGTATATATTTCAAATATGGTGCTACTTACAGATCTTTTTTTTTTAAGATATATTTTATTGATTTTTTACAGAGAGGAAGGGAAAGGGATAGAAAGTTAGAAGCATCGATGAGAGAGAGACATCGATCAGCTGCCTCTTGCACACCCCCTCCTGGGGATGTGCCCGCAACCAAGTATATGCCCTTGATCAGAATCGAACCTGGGACCTTTCAGTCCGCAGACCAATGCTCTATCCATTGAGCCAAACCGGTTTCGGCTACTTACAGATCTTTATTAAGCAGTAGTTTTTCCAATTTCACTTGAAGAATGTGATGATACAATTTATAATAATGCTTTTAAAGTTGGGAATAAACTTGGAGATCATCATGCCCAAGGCAAGCATGTAGATTCATTGGTGGTGTTTGCCTGGAGATTTGTCCTGGCTCACCAGGGGAAGGGACTGGGGTTTTTTTAGTGATATCTACCTGCCTTTAATATAAGAGGGAAGGTGACAATATGATAAATCTTTAAGGTTAGAAATTAAAGTCCTGATAGATTGAGACTTCCTGAAATTTATGTAATTAGTCAATGGCATAGCTAGGATTGTAAATTCAGTAGGAAGCTGTTCTTAGATAAAGTTTCTCCCCTTCTTCCCCTAAACCCAGTTGTTCTAAATACTTGTCCCTAAATACCTCTTAAAATATACCTCTACCCCAATTCCACGTATCCTGCCTGTTTATCAAGAGTCCCCTAATGTGTCTACTCCCCTTAATAGCTTCTGCATTTCCACATCCAAACCATCCTCATAGATCTAGAACTTTTATCAGCGAATTCTAAAATGCAAATATGACTGTGTAACTTTAATGTACCACAATTTGTTTAGCTATTCTCCTACTGCTTATTTCCATTTTGGAGCTATCATGAATAATATTGCAATGACCATCCACAGACAAATTTTTATGTGCACATATTCACTCGTTTATAGATATACACACAGAAGTGGAATTGTTCAGTTGTAAGGTAAACATATGTTTAACTTTGTCAGAAAGTACCAAACAGCTTTCTGTAGCCGTGGCACCATTTATATTCCCATTAGTATTATATGAGAATCCCAGCTCCTCCACATCCTTGTCATCACATATTATTGTCAGTCTTTCTAATTTTATTCATTTAGGTCTGTCATAGTATCCTATTGTGATTTTAATTTGAATTTCTCTGATGAATAATGATTTTGAGGGCTCTTTCATATGTTGTATAGACTTTCATTTATCTTCTTAGTGCAAGTCTGTTGTTGTTTTTCCAATGGAATTGTTTGTCATTTTAGTATTGGTGTGTAGGAATATATATATATTCATTATGGATATAAGACCTTTGTAAAATATGTATACCACAAATATTTTCTCCAAGTCTACATCTTTTACATTCTCTTTTTAAAAATATATTTTATTGATTTTTTTTATAGAGAGAAAGGGAGAGGAATAGAGAGTTAGAAACACCAAAGAGAGAAACATCAATCAGCTGTCTCCTGCACACCCTGTACTGGGAATGTGCCCACAACCAAGATACATGTCCTTGACTGGAATAGAACCTGGGACCCTTCAGTTGGCAGGATGGTGTTCTATCCACTGAGCCAAACTAGTTAGGGCCCTTTTTACATTCTTAATGATGTCTTTTGATGAACAGAGGTTTTCAATTTTGATAAAGTCTAATATTCAATTTTATCTTCTGGATTTTTTTTTGTATTGTCAAAGAAATATTTGCCTACCCAAAAATAATAAAAATATTTCTCTGTGGTTTCTTCTAGAAGCTTTATAATATTAGTCTTCATATTTAGATCTATGATGTTTTAATCAGGGAGAAAATAAAGTAAAAACTGTAAATGGCAGGCTGCTAGTGAGTTTATCTATTATTTAGTGGGGGGGATGTTGAAATTTTGGCAGTAACACAGTATAACTTCATCTGGGAGATGTAACTCTGTAGAATATTCTGACTCTAACTCTGGTCCCAAAGACAAGCTATACTTTGGGTTTCCTCTAGTTAAAGATTTGGGAGAAGATTTAAGGAATTTGGGGGGATAAATGGAGAACTTCTAGGTTTCAAATGACCCTCCCTCTTGAGGACTTAGATTCACAGCAGCTTCTTGTCTTCTTCTGCAGTCAACGTAGATTCTGATGAAAGCCTAGCTGGGCCCTTGGCACCTTCCAACACAGATACCTCCAGAGCAGGAGGAATGAAGGAGAGGAAGGGTGGAGTAAGCAAAGGAGAATCATATTATTAGTTATGATGAGCTGGCATTAAATAGGTATTATTCATGCTTTAATGTGGAAAGCTATTGAGAAAGATGACCAGAATTCAGGGCCTGAATTCCTAAATCTTCTCCAGTTCCTAATGAATCTGCCATCCCATGTGAGTTTTCCAAAGGAGGTATATGTACAACAAACAAGACCAAGCACAGGAATACTATGACAACAACAACATTGGGTTCTAAAACTTAGTATTGTCCTCTAGTGAGCTTAAGTGCTCTTTATTTGTTGCATGGTCTTATCTTGCTCTTCTAGCCTAAGGCTCACATTTTAAGTAGCAGAAAAATTTTTGGCCTTCTTCCCTAGTCCAGAATGACAAATATCTTTCACATGCCTGGCCACTCCCACTTTGGTGACCATAAGTTACCCAGATTCCCCTTTAAGGACCCATGCATACATTCCCTTAGCTGTCACAGGTATTGGCCACTGATGGCTCATAATTGCATCTTCTCTGAGAATGGCTTTGGCCAAAAGGAGCAGCTTTGCCCAAAGTTTCAGCCCTCTATGGTCAATTTTGGTGTAAATAGGGGGAAGAGATTAGTTGCTAAGGCCTGGCACTTTGTCTCATTTGGACAACCCAGCTCTAGAGATCTTCCATATGATTGTCTATGGAATGTTTATCCATAGACAACTGCAATGTTTCATATTGCTTCCCTAATTTCTTCACAATTGTTGTTCTTGAGTAAATGCTTTAATAAACCTCCTGCAAGCAAGTTTTGAGCCTCAGAGTTTATTTCTATGGAACTCACCTAAAACACTGGCCATGTCCAAATACATTACTGATTATCACATTACTTTTTTTTTTCTTAATGAGTCTGGATAAATCTTTAGGGTCCTTCTCAATACAGCCAATAAATTAACTATAAAAAATTAACGAATGAAAAACAAGTTAAAACCTGCTTAACATCCTTGCTCCAAGCTCTTATTTTAATATCAGTTCTCTAGATCTTGGTGTTCTGGTGACAAGAAGAGACAAGGAGAAACATGTCTAAGGAAAGTTCATCAAGGAAAGAAGAGAGCTACTTGAATCGAAAGCCTTGAACAAAGCTGATATATGTTTTCCCCCAATTATCTAAAGTGTCACTCAGTAGGAGGTAGCCCGGCGCCAGTCATTTAGGGGAAACTAATGCAAACCAGTCACTCTCAACCCCTTTACTCTTTGTCATACTAAATTTCCACTCCCTTATATCAAAGTTATAAAACATCTTTGGCCTGGCCCTGGCCAGGCAGCTCAGTTGGTTAGAGCATCATCCCAATACTCCAAGGTTATGGGTTTGATCCTCAGTCTGGGCACATACAAGAAACACTCAATGAATGCATGTATAAGTGGAACAACAAATCAATGTTTCTTTCTCTGTGAATCTCTCAAATAAATAAATAAATAAATAACATCCTTGGCCTCTACCATTCACACCAGGATCCTCCAACTCTTCCTTGAGACCCAAATTAAATGAAATCTGGTGCTATGAACGAAGCTGATACATAGTGTTTTTCCCCAATTAAATGAAATCCATGAAAAACTGCCTATCTTAGTATAATATACTGGGTGCTAGCTTATTCATTTATAAAGTGAAGATGCAGAAGAAAGACTTGGTGAACCAGAAGAGAAATAATTTGAAATTAGCCAGTTAGGTGAACAAAATGCTGAATAGTTATGTTGGTAGAAATGTCCCAAAATGTAGAACAAGATGTACAGTGAGAGTAAAAAAAAATAAGGAAATTAGAGAAACATTCTAGGAGGCCCAACATCCAGCTAACAAGTTTTAGAGAAAGAGAGAATAGAGAAAATAGAGAGAAGAAAATTATCAATGACATAATAAAGAAATGTTTCAGAACTGCAAGATATCAATTTCCAGATTTAAAGAGACTACACTAGCTTAATGTAATAATGATGAGAGGAGGAGGATGACAACGACGACGACGATGATGATAATGATAGGGTTCACACTAAAGCACCTTATCAAGAATTTTCTGAGAATTGGGAATAAAGGGAAAATTTAGTTAAGGGATAACCATCTTCAAATATGTTCCTTGTTGAGAATTCAGATGATTATATGTAAGTTTTCGGCAAATGGGCTCTTTTCTTATCTGAAGCCATTTTTATTTCTTTTCCATTAGCCCTTTGAATTTTGCTCATCATAAGCCAAATCCTTTTTTTCCCAACAAAACATTGCCTGGAATTCATTCACAGAGCAGAATTCTCAGAGGGTTGGAGTCCTGCTGCATCTTAGGATTGACTAACACAAGTAATGAACCTCAGCCCAGTGATGCTGTTAAATCCATAACACAGTTGGAATACAAAGGTGTCTTTCTTTTGAAAGGCTATTTTTCAAACCCTCTAATGTAAAAGCAAGGAAATATTGCTATCAATTCTTCTTTTACTCTCTCAGCAAATAGCATTCCTGTGCCTTGAACAGATGGGGCTCTGTGTGATAAATAGCCCAGTGTTTCAGTCCAGCAGCTGATGGCACTGACAACTTGTCCCCAGTGCCTATAAGCTGGGCTGTGCCTCCACTTTCGTTTCCTTTGACTAGACTGGAGCAGTGTTTAAGAGTCAGACAACAAATCAGTGGAGTTACTTGAAGGCATCTAACATTCTAGTCATCCTTTATGATAATGATAAGAAGGATGAGCAACTTCCAGGATGGGTTCAAGAGAAAGAAGGAGGAGGTGTGTGGGAGGAAGGAAGGGCAGACCCTCTCATACCTGCCAGGGCCTTGGTGTTGGCTATATGAATAGCTCAGTCACTTACCGCTGCAGGCAATTACTATTCTCAGAGAATTCCATTGGTTTTTCTATTTACAGAGGCAACTATAACAAAGAGTATAGACACACCCACACATGCACACTTCATATACACATATTCCACATACACAAATACACAGGCAACTCTTCCTCACGTGAGGATATGTTTATTAATTTTAGAGGGAGAAAGAGGAAAGTGGGGGGAGGGAGGAGACATCAATGTGAGGGAGAAACATTGATCTGTTGACTCCTATAGCTGCTCTGACCGGGGATCAAATCCACAACCTAAGTATGTGCCCCAGTAGGGAATCTACCCTGCAACCTTTTGCTGTGTGAAATGATGCTCCAACTAACTGAGCCACATTGGCTAGGGCCCAGCTGCCTTCTGATTGGCTTCCCAGGAAGCTCTAATGCTTCTCATCATTACTATGAAGAATGTCAGTCATCACTGAGTGAGAAAATCACCCCTCTCTTAAGGAACATCAAACAGAGTATTGGCTGTTCCAATGACTTCACCTGCATTGTGTGGAGCTCAGAATATGATTAACATTGCATCAAAGTTCTCTTTGTCACATTCTCTTGGATAAGGACAGACTGCCACAGCTGCCTTCCGAACCAGCAAGGATATCCATATAATAGTAAGTGATGGAAAGGACAAATTCATTTTGGAGCACAAGGACAAATTTATATTTATAAACTTGCAATTTGTTCCCATGATGTTGCATATGTTTTATAGGCATAGTGGGTCTGTTCAAAATCAATGACTTGTGTCTAGTTCTGCATATAAACATCTTTGGGTTCTGCCTGTCTGGCTGCTTATTCATAAAAGTCAATGTAATGAGGACTAGTTGCCAAGTGTTTAATGTATGTGATCTCTAAACAGTCAACCCACCACAAATATTTATTGAGTTCCTACTAACTGTCGGGAAGGCTGCGAATGCTAGTGCAGGGATCTTTGCCCTCACAGAGTGTCCAGTCTGACCACTTGAGTATGTGATCTATGTTGCACAGGTCCCAAGTGTATACAATTAGAGGGCTCTTTTAAAAAGAGAATATAAATGTACTATGCCACATATTTATTTAGAATAAATAAGGAAATGACAAAAAATTGTATAAGAGGCCCATTTCATTGAGAGACCTGAGGCTTAAGCTCCAAATGTTTCATAGTAAATCCTGTGATAGGGAAGTAGGTAGTGTCTTACCTCAGTTTTACAGGTAAGAAAAGCTGGTGTAGCCTGGGGAGCATGGCTTAGTGGTTGAGCATTGACCTATGAACTAGGAGGTCAAGGTTTGATTCCGGTCAAGGCACCTGCCCAGCATTTCCAGCTCCATTTCAAGTAGGGGGCAGCTGATTAATTATTCTCTCTCATCATTGATGTTTCTATCTCTCTCTCCTTCTCCCTTCCTCTCTGAAATCAATAAAAATGTATTTTAAAAAGAAAAGTGTATGTTCTGTCAGTAAATGTCTGATTTGTGGTCAGCAAGTCTGAGCATTCTGCTGTTCAATCCAGGGGAAGTGTGAACAACTACCAGAGGGTATCCAAGTGGAAGCAGCTTCCCTCAGCCAGGGCATAGCTCAGATTATGTTAAGCAGGAGAAGAAAAGATGCCCAGGCATCTCTGCTTCCATCCAAACTAGGCTCTGTTTTCATAAGGTTTACTTCCTTGCAATTTAGATACTTCTAATTTTCACTGCATCTGGGTCTGTTTTAAAATTTCTACCTGGTGTTTATGACTCACCTGTAAAAGAAGGGTTGAACCAGGTTAATATTTCCAGACTTTTCTGGTGAGCATTAGATATCCATAGGACATGTACAAGCATCATGAAAAAAGAAG